>JAYEPQ010000012.1:14790779-14978279 GCA_036321105.1 Dracaena cambodiana
GCAGCTCAGACACACATACGCGCATGCGCGCGCGCACACGCACACACATATATAAGTTGTCTCACTTAAGTTATCTAAGATACAGTCTATTTCCTTTATCTCTAATAGTTTTCTTTTTTAAATTTTTTTTTTATTATGATCTCAATCCCCTAAAGTTCACTCATGCCTAATTTTTTGAGAATTAGTTTGAATTTGGTCTTCCATCAAATAGACACATAATTAACGGTTTTTTATAAATACAATATTTTTTTATTCAGTTGATAAAAGAGCAAATAAATTTCAAAACCGATGGAAATTGATCTTATTAAATATAAGGAGACAGAGATCATGATCCTAAAGAAAGTTTGGAAAATAATAGCGAGTTCATTTTATTCTTCGTCGTTGACTAACATAACTTACCTGAATTGTTTACTCATATACAATTATCTCACATATATTGTAACACCCCCCATTTTTCAGTTTCTTTCCAAAATAGAGGACGCTACTAAAATTTATACTAGATAACCCAATAGTCACAGGATCTTAGAATAACCATAACTACTGACACAATCAGATTGATAAATAATGCGTCTAAAACTGAAAAGATTCTATTTATAAAAAAGTTAGTTACATAAAATGACACACTGCTCTGAATATGAACACAAGAGAAAAATAGTGCTCAGGACAAAAGAAATATAAACAAATATATACAAAGGGTCTCTAGATAGTACTTTACTTGGCTACTGTCGCTCGATCTAACTAACAAAGTACAGGTCTTCAGTTAGGGCTGGCTCTTCTTTGCTTTCTAAACATGGGTTCAAAACCTAGTTGATTAAACCCAACAAGTAATACCAAGAAAAAGATATATGTACTATCACGGTATTAGAGATAAAGAATATAAAAATAAATCGTGTTGGTGTTAATCGCGACAAGTGAATTATAACTAATATAATAACAAGACTATATATGTCATTTGCAAATAGCAGGTAAATATCATATAAAAATGACAAGTCTAAATCATGTTCTTATTAGCACTTGAAACTAAATAATGGATAAGATGGCGGTAGTTTGTCATAGTGTACAAGTGCCCGTACATATCTGGGACTCAACCTTAAACCCATAGCGTTGAACTATAACACACTGTTAGGTGTCAAGTCAAGCACCATACTTTGAAACAGTAACAGACATCACGCTTATGGTGACTCATGTATTAAATGGTGGCTCAGTACCGCACAGTGCTGCTGTAGTAAAAGTCCTCAGCACCTCAATCAAGAAATTGGCCAACAAGATCATTTACTTTTATCATTCATATATCAATAATACACGGTATACATAAATTAATGAAAATGTGTAGCTTGTCAAGTCAAATGGTGTACATGTCCTTATCACGAAAAACAAAAATTCAGGAATCAATATTCAAAATCATGTACATACGTATCACAAGGATACTTTATGTTATGTAATCAAGATATAAGAAACTCCTCATCATGTTCCTATAAATGGTCATACTCATCGTGTATCATGTATTCAAATAATTCATTCAAACAGATTATGTGTTGGGCTCAAGTATTTATACCATGTATTATATTCCATATATCACATAAACTGTATCTTTCATGCAAGTATCATATAATACGCTTTTACACACCACGCATCATGTTATCCATCATATAATTTCTCTCATCTCCGGGTTCATAATACATTATACACATGACTTATAAACATTATAACATGATTTAGTTTATTCTATATTTGTTTGCTTATTTTACTTTTCCTTTCTTTAATTATTTTTCAATTCATATAGTTCATTATGTAATAATACTGTATTATTTTTCAATTCATGTAGTTCATTATGTAATAATACTGTATTATTTTTAAGTCCAAACTTATGAACTTATTCCATTTCTAGACTCAATCATATATATTTATTTACATATGTTTTTCTTTAATTAATTTCTAATTAAAATCCAAGCCCAATTCAAGTCCAATTCCATCAATTATTTATTTTATTATTATTATTACTATTATTATTATTATTATTATTATTTTTAATCCAGCACAACACATTCTTCTTCTTCTTTTTTCTATGCAGTGCGAGCCCACTGCAACCCAGCCATAGATTTCTTTAACATTTTTCTTTCTTTTTTTTTTTTTTGTTTCAACAGCAGCCCAGTCCATTAAATTAAAACTCTTTCTTCTCTTTTTTTTTTAACTAGGTTGGGCTGGCCCCAGCCCATTATTATCTTTCCTCTTCTTTTCTTTTCGCTTTAATTTTCTTTTTCTCTCTTTAGTTATCTGCATCCAGCCCACTAAAGTACAATCTATCAAACTTTCTATTCTCTCTCTTTTTCCCTCTCTTTTTTTTTTTTGTTCTCTCAGCCTGTCTCTTCTCTTTCTCTTCTTTCTCTTCTTCTTCTTCCTTTTTTTTATAACTTTTCTTAAATCATAAATAAGCAAATATCATAATATTTATATATATATCAAAATTGACTTAATAATCTGGTTCAGTTCTCAATTTCAATCAATAGTTCAAAATGTAAACTGTGCATATTTACAAAATAATTTACATATAAAAATATATTCTCAATAGTTAAATAGTTAAAATGTAAACTAAGAAATTTTGCAAAATAAATTAAGTACACAAATATAAATTAAATAAAGAAACGAACGAAAATAACAGTGTTACTTATCTCTTCTTAATCTCTAATCCTCCATTCGATTTTTTTCTCCCTTTTTTTATTGTTTTGGTTCTGGATGTGAGAGAGTGAGCAGAGGATGAAAGTGAAGTGCTTCATTACCTTTGGAGAGAAGAAATAATTAGATGGCAATGTTGTAAATTTAAAAACTCTCTTCATTCAGCATCTCATCTTTTAGCCACGTCAAACTAATTTCCTCCTCCTCTGGACAACACACAACACGCCTCCTCGCATACACAGTCCACTTCATCATCTTGCAAGTTGACCTTATAATATGGGTGTGCCCTTACGAAATAGGGTTAAAAATAGGGTGTGTGTAAAGAAATTTCTAATTTATTTAATATTTTATTATTTAGGAATCTGGTAGATGTTTCTCAAATATTACCAAATTTATGTAGGACGTAGTACTCAACAAGAGGAGCACTAGAAAATTATTTGTTTGTCATTTCGGTATCCAAAATAAAAGAACCAAAATTTCGAAATAATTAGAAGGATAATTTTAATATTATTAAATTAGCTATTTTGGAAGTATTTTTCGGGCTCGCAAGGAAAATTTCTAAAAATTATAAATATTATAAAACTAATAACCGTGAAAACCGAATATCATTTAGAGTTGCGATTTTATGTCCACCAAAAGTTATTTCGGTTTCCAAAATTGATTTCGATAGACTTATTCGGTACGATTGGACTCAAATAAAGGATACATGTAGGTCAACTTTGGGATATTACATGCCACCCACCTAACAAAGGAATTTCATTCTCAAAATTTTAAATTGGAAGACATAACAGTATATATGGGTATGTACTGAAAACAAATCCAATTGGCGTAGCTGATAATAAGAAAAAACTATGGGTATTTTATCTGGATGTCTTTCTAAAGCTCTCAAATGGAATCTCTCAGTAATTACATATCCCATGAAATAAGAACTAATTGTATTACTTATTCTTGAAAACTTTCTCCTGTCGGTTAATTATTACTACATGTTGCTTCTCATAATTTAGACCCAATCTCAAATCCATTTTTTTTTATAGACTCACTGCTCTGTATCTTTATCTAAGTGCTTTTCCAACTATGATACATGAAATTTATCATGACCGATTTTCGTCTTTGGAAGAAATGATAATGGGTAGATAAGATTTTCAATTTGTTCTCGAAGTTTTATTTGGGAGAAGAAACGCAAAATAATGATAGAGTTTAATCAGAAATAACTGCTACCAATTTGGAGTGTGACGCTATCTTGATTAAGTAATAGGTAAGATACAAGTGATAAATATTTTTGTGGAGTCCATTTCCAAAGTCCTGTTACATGTTATAATAGACTCTAGAAGAGAAAATAAAACTGAACTATTACAATACCGATGTATCAAGACTATGAATGGCAGCGATACAAGATAAGAGATGAATTCATAACTAATTACAAAATTCAATCACATAAAGCAATCATATCAAGCGATTGCAATTGCTAGTACCAGAGAATACTCTACAATTATCTCGTTGACTCAATAAGACTTGTGATATACAAATATTCAAGACATGAATCATACTATGATAATGTTCAGTTGGAAGATACAAAATATCAAATGGCAATAATCAATAAAGTAATGGAATAAGACGTTCATTTGGGAAGATAAGCTTAACCTGAGTAATAAGATGTAATGTCATGTTCTGACTTGATAAAATTTGTTTTCTTTAATTATAGTTTATTATCAATTTTTTATCCTCTACTTTCAACTTAACTAATTGTACAAAATTCTTAGCCTTCTAAGATCTCTTTATATCCTTATATTCATTCTTCCGCAGGTTATTCTTTATCGCCAACTGATTTGCCTAGTTAACCTTGCCAGTTATGCTTACTCTGTCAAATCTACCAATATCAATTAGTGTAATTCATCAATATTTATGTCTCTCCAATATTTAAAAAAAATACAAGTATGACATTATTTTTCTTCTTTTCAAGAAACTTAAGAGAAAGTTCTAAATTCAACCACTCTACCATTTTATGCCAATACACATCATAATCCCTGACTGGAAACATCACTATAAACCTTCATGCCTCCGGGGTTGTCCGGAAATGGGTAATGCGATTGTTGTTGTTAGCCTTCATTTTAACTCGTCAAATATGTTGCCACACACTTCCTCCAGAAACATTCCACTCCTTTTCTAATCTATTTATTTAAAGTGATACAGTCTTGCATGGTCCTAGATAATGTTCAATAATATCCAGCCATCCTAGAAAATTCTGAATCTTCCACACTGGTTTGGGTATATGTCAATCCATCATAACTCCTATCTCCTTAGGATCGGCTGATATACCATCTCCAGAACTACATAACTAGGAAAACAAATTTATCTGATCAAATTTTGCATTTTTTCAATTTTTCATATAACTTTTGCTCTTCAGAAGTCTGCAAAACTATCTTCAAATACTCAGTATGTTCTTCTCTAATCTTAGAGTAAATTAATACACTTTCAATAAATACCACCACAAATTTATCTAGATACTAAGCAAAATCATAGTTCATCAAATTTATAAATAATATTGGAGCATTAGTCACTGTAAATGGCATCATCAATTATTCATAGTGACCATGTCTGATTCTAAATGCAATTTTTAAAATATTTTATGTTCGGACCTTTACTTGACAGAATCCCGAGCGAAAATCTATTCTTGAGAATACTTTTGCTCCTCCAATTGATCAAACAAATCAGTTATTCTCAGTAATAGATATTTATTCTTGATTGTTACTGCATTCAAACCCATATAATGCATACACAATTTTTGACTCTCGTCCTACTTTCTTACCAATAACACTGGAGCTCAATAAAATACTAGATCTCACAAAATCCAACTTTAATAGTCGTCCATCTACTTGTCTCTTAACTTCTTCTTTTTATACAACTCTCATTCGATAAAATGACCTACAAACTGGTTCGGCTCCTGAGATAATATTAATAGTAAATTATACTGCTCTTACTGGTGATAGTCTAAGTATCTCTTCAGAAAATATATCTAAAAAATCTGATACTATAAGAATCATTCCTTCTCCTACTTCCATAACTTTCAAAACTCCTCCTTTTGGAAACACCTTAGATTCAGCTAGTTCTAGATATTGACTTCTACCAATAAATTTAAACTTCGAACAATCAGAAATCTGAAATATTACTATTTTTTCCTACAATCTATCACTACATGGAAGGTACTCAACCATTTCATTCCTAAGATAATATCATATCCTCTTCTATTCATAATTAGTAAGTTGACATAAGATTCTCTATCATTAATTACTAAAGGACATATTAGTTGAAGATTGGATTGATATCATTCTGTGATGGTTTAGATGTGAATCAAAAGGAATTAAAAATAGATATCTCAAACAAATAGGAAATAATAGGACAGTCACGATACTAGATCAGATAAATATCAAAGAATAAGGACAATTATCAAGAATGAGTCACAGACATATTCTTATGTGACAGTAGTCATATAGTCTTCCATCTAAAGCTAGGCTCTAATACTAACCTGTAATACCCCCATTTTTCAGTTGCTTTCCAAAACGAAGGACGCTGTTAAAATTTATACTAGATAACCCAACAGTCACAGTATTTTGAAATAACCGTAACTACTGTCACAATCAAATTAATAAATAATACGTCTGAAATTGAAAAGATTTCATTTATAAAAGAGTTAGTTACATAAGATGGCGAACTACTCTGAATATGAACACAAAAGAGTAAAACAGTGCCTGGAGCAAAAGAAATATATACAAAGGGTCTCTAGAAAGTACTTCACTTGCTTACTGTCGCTCGGTCTGACCAATGAAGTAGAGGTCTTCAGTTGGGGTTGGCTCTCCTTCTTCACTTTTTAAACCTGGGTTCAAAGCCCAAAAGATTAAACCCAGCAAGTAACACCAAGAAAAAGATATGTGTACTATCACAGTACTAGAGATAAAGAATATGTGAATAAATCGTGTTGGTGTTAATCGTAACAAGTAAATAATGAATAATATAATAGCAAGACTATATATGTATTTGCAAATAGCATGTAAAAATCATGTAAAAATGACAAGTTTAGATCACGTTCTTATTAGCACTTGAAACTAAATGATGAATAATATGGCGTGTAGTTTTTCATATTGTACAAGTGCCCGGGCATACCCGGGACTCGGCCTCAAACCCATAATACTGAATCATGACACACCGTCAGGTGTTCAAGTCAAACTCCGTACTATGAAATAGTAACGGACATCACTTTTATAGTGACTCATGTATCAAATTGTGGTTCAGTACTACACAGTGTTGTTGCAGTAATAGTCCTCAGCTCCTCAATCAAGAAGTTAGCTAATAAGTTTCTTATACAATACAGTTCTTATCCATTATGTAGTTTTCTCAATTCACATGTCAATAATACACGATATATATGAATTAATGGAAATACGTGGCTTATCAAGTCAAACTGTGTATATGTCCTTATCACGAGAAATAAGAACTTAGAAATCAATATTCAAGATCATGAATATCCGTATCACAAGGATACTTTATGTTATGTAATCAAGATATAAGAAACTCCTCATCATGTTCGTATAAATGGTCATACTCATCGCGTATCAAGTATTCAAATAATTCATTCAAATATATTATGTATTGGGTTCAAGTATTTATACCATGTATTACGTTCCATATATCACATAAACTGTATTATTTATGCAAGTATCATATAATACACTTTTACATACCACGCATCATGTTATCCATCATATAATTTCTCTCATCTTTAGATTCATAATACATTATGCACATGACTTATAAACATCATGACATGATTTATTTTATTATATATTTGTTTGCTTAATTTTCTTTTCCTTTCTTTAATTATTTTTCAATTCATGTAGTGCATTATGTAATAATACTGTATTATTTCTAAACCCAAACTTATGGACTTGTTCCATTTCTAGGCTCAATCATATATATTTATTTACATATGTTTTTCTTTAATTCGTTTCCAATTAAAATCCAAGCTCAATTCAAGTCAAGTCCATCAATTATTTATTTATTTTATTATTATTATTTTTAATTCAGTCCAAGCCCACTGCACATTCTTCTTTTTTTTCTATGCAGCCCAAGCCCACTGCAGCCCTTCTTTAACCTTTTTCTTTCTCATTTGTTTTTGTTTCAACTACAGCCCAGCCCATTGAATTAAAACTCTCTCTTCTCTTTCTCTTTTACTAGGCTGGGTTGGGCCCAGCCCATTATTATCTTTCCTCTTTTTTTTTTTTTTTTACTTTAGTTTTCTTTCTCCTCTCTTAAGTTACCTGTAGGCAGCCCACTAAAGCTCAATCCATCAAACTTTCTCTTCTCACTTATTTTTTCTCTCTCTCTCTCTCTCTTCTTTTTTTTTTAGTTCTTTCAGCCCGTCTCTTCTCTTCCTCTTCTTTCTCTTCTTCTTCTTCTTTTTTTTTATAACTTTTTCTTTTTCTTTCTTTCTCTTTTTTCTTTTTGTAAAATTAGAAAATATCATAATATTTATATATATCAAAATTGACCAAATAATCTAATTCAGTTCTCAATATTAATTAATGGTCCAAAATATGAACCGGACATATTCACAAAATAATTTACGTATATAAATATATTCTCAATATCAATCAATATCAATCAGTAGTTCAAAATATGAATCAAGTATTTTTGCAAAATAAATTATGTACACAAATATAAATTAAATAAAAAAATGAATGAAAAATAACAGTATTACTTGCCTCTTCTTGATCTCGAATTCTCGGTTCAATTTGTTTTTCTCTCTTTTTTTTTCTATTGTTTTGGTTTTGGACGTGAGAGAGTGAGCAGAGAAGGAGAGTGAAGTGAAGTTTTTACTTACCTTTGGAGAGAAGAAATAATTCGATGGCAATGTTATAAATGTAAAAACTCTCTTCATTCAACATCTCATCCTTTAGCCACGCCTAACTAATTTCCTCCTCTTGACAATACACAACACACCTCACCACATACACAGCCCACTTCTTCATCATCTTGCAAGCCGACCTTATAATTGTGGTTTGCCCTTAGAAACTAGTGTTAAAAATAGGGTGTGTGTAAAGATATTTCTAACTTATTTAATATTTTATTATTTACGGTTTCAGTTGAAATTTTTCAAATACTACCAAATTTATATAGAACATATTACTTAAACAAGAGAATACTACCAAATTTATGTAGAACATATTACTTAAACAAGAGGAGCACTAAAAAATTATCCGTTTGTCATTTTGGTGTCTAGAATAAAAAAAATCAAAACTCTGAAATAATTAGAAATATAATTTTAATATTATTAAATTAACAAGAAGTATTTTTCGAACTCGCAATTAAAATTTCTAAAAATCATAAATATTAGAAATTTCTAAAAAACATAAATATTATAAAACTAATAAATAAATATTATAAAACTAATAATTGTGAAGACCGAATGTCATTTAGAGTTAAAATTATATCTACCGAAAATTATTTCGGTATTCAAAATTGACTTCGATAATCTTATTCGGCACGATCAGACTTTTTTATCAAAAAATAAAAAAATACATATAGCTCGAAATTTAAAATATCACACACACACATTCAATTAGAGTTATATTTTAATTGACAAGTATTACTCAAACTCTGCCCAATCTGAAGTTGAATGACCTTTCAATTCCTATTCCTACTTCATTAAAATCCTGCTGGATAACTTGGGTAACAATACATATTCCTGGCAAAACCAACTCAAGAGTAGCAAAGAAATGCAACCAACATCGTACAAACAGAAATCGCTCATAAGAAGTTTAAATGTAGAAACACAGAAGGGCCACTAGTAGTTACCCACGAAATAAAATCACAGTCTAATCCCTAATAAGCTACTCAAATCAACAATCGATCCATAAAATTACAAACTCATTGTCCCATAAAGACTGGTCCATGCCTCTTGCAGTGTTCGTACAGTTCCACAATACTTTTATTAAGCGCCCAAGAACCAAGCAATCAAGCTTTACAAGAGCATACATAAACCAAGCAGAGTGGTTCTCAAGAACGGTAGGTGAGCAAACAAACAAAATAGACACGGATAAATTCGATCATAAACAATAGCAATCGATATTAATCTTTCCAACTAAAGCATGCACGGCAAAGACAGCCATTAACAGACTACAAAGAGAGATATATTGTGCTTTTCTATGTTACAAGAAGAAGGTACAACCACCACCAGCACATCTGTGCCAGTCCCTCGATAACATCACAAGGCAAACATCACTAGGTACTAACTACAGGCGAGCCAAAATTGCAACGATGAACCTTGAAGGAGAGAAGTACAACAAATGTAGGATATGGAAAACAAAAATATTTAATGGCCAACTTAGATCCGTATGCAGTAAAGGTAAATTTGTCTTTCAAATATCAAGCACCCAGGCAGAAATGGCAAAGAGGCTTACCTCACGGCTTCCAAGTACTCAGGCCAAGAAAGGGTAATCAACAAAACCCAACTAATATGGTTTTCCGCACAAAAAGAAACTCAGAATACCTACTTCTTCGGCCGATGCTTGTCTCGTCTAACTTTCACAAATTTTCTGCCAGATTTGTCTCCACCACCCTCACTGCCCAAAGAGAAGCTCCCTCCCGTGAACTCTACGTTACCAGCTGACTGGAATGGGGATGGATTTTGAGGGAGAGAAGGATTTTGATGACTACCAAACTGAAAGGCTGGTACGGAAGCTGGCTGAGTAGCTGGAGAACCAAACACAAAAGGTTGTGAAGGTGGAGGATTGGCAGGTTGCCCAAATGTTGGAACTAATGCACTTGCAGACTGATTTGTGTCATCAGTCATGTTATCGTCATTCATCTGATCATTTCCCGTGGAAGTGAATCCAACAGCTGGGCTTGGCAATCCAAATGCTGGAGCTTGGGCGGAAGAGGTTGGAGCAGTGACACCAGCTGAAGTGAATGGGAACACCGGAGTGGATGATGAACCGAAAGCAAAAGGTGAAGAGCCTGAACCAGAAGCTGACAATCCAAATGAAAAGCCCATCGAGGAAGAAGTGTTAGAACTAGAACTCGATGAGAAAATTGATGTTGTGGATGCTTGAGAACTCGAAACAAACAAACCAGTGGTAGCTGCGGGAACGAAGGATGAGCTGCTGCTAGCACTGGAAGAACCAATCCCAGAAGAGAAGGAAAACCCAGAACTCGATGCAAAAGGTTTGGCACCCGAAGTTGCAGGCGCAAATGATGAACTACCAAAACCTCCCGAGGAAGAGTTGACCAAATCAAATGAAGGGGACGATGGAAATGAACCAAACTGACTCGTAGAACTCTGTGTGGTCAGCAAGGCCCCACTCCCAGATTGACTCGACTGAGTACCAAATATCGATCCACTTGACTGGGTACCAAATATTGAACCGCCAGTGCCACTAAAAGTACTTGCAGTAGAGTTCTGAGAAGAATTATTAGCAAACGATGGGATAGAACTGGTAGATCCGCCAGTGCCATCAAGAACATTAGAAGTAGAGTTTTGAGAAGAACTATGAGCAAGTGACGAGCTTGAAAAAACAGGTTGAGTTGTAGCATTAAACCCAAAAACACCATTTCCTGTACTTGGAAATGCAGATGATAGTGCAACAGAAGAGCTGCTTCCAGCCATGCTTGAGAATAAAGATGAAGGTGCTGAAGAACTATTGTTCATGTCTGAACTCATCTGTGATGGAGAAAGTGCTGGGAAGGAACCCCCATTGCTGAAAATTGTAACTGATGTTGCAGCATCATCAGAACTGCTGCTTCCGAAGCTTGGAAACACAGCAGATGTACCTCGAACACTGGAACCAGATACGTTGAATGGTGAGGCCTTGAGAGACTTTGCTTCCGGAGTAGCTAAATTTGATTTATCTAATGGTTGAGAAACTGAAACAGTAGCAGTCGTTGAGATACCAGAACCAATCTGGAATGAAGGGGCAGTAGAGAATGTAGCCACTGCTGATGATACAGATGAACCAGAACCGGATGCAGCGGCAACACCATTTCCAAAAATTGAGCTCACATGACCTTCAGAGGGAGTGACGGCCGCTGCATCATGAACTGGAAGTGTAGGTGGTGATGAACTAAGCGAACCATTGGCAAGGCTGGGAGCAGTAGAGGCACCAAAAGCAAATAAGGCAGGGGCAGATGGTGTCGATACCCCAGACAAAACAGTATTTCCAAGTGATTTGAATGTATCTCCAGCCTTCTGTATCTCGCTTTTGACCAAGGTGGATCCGTCTGTCGAAGCTGTAGTATCACTGTTGCAACACAATAAAAAAAATTAAAATATGTAAATGATTACATGCTTGGACAAAAAAATGGTGCCAAAAGAAATTTAAATAAAGAATTGGTAATATCCTAATATGGTATAGCTACAGCCTTTTTGGTGAAATCCTGCAAGTATTCCACCTCAAAATGTATAACAGTAATAGATGGAATGTTGATCCATCAATCATGTATCAAAATGTGTGTTTTTTTCAGGTTAATGCACAGAATTCGCTTTAGTGCCTAAAAGAATAAAAGAACAAGCTATGAGAGAAATAAGACCACTGTAGGCAGACACTAGACATCCTAATTGAAAAACTACAAAAGCTTCATATGCACATAACTATATCCACCTAAATGGAGGCTCAGCTTCCACATGTAGATATCAGTGTTTTAAATATCGGATACCGGTCTCGTACCGATCAGTCAAATTGCATACCGGTTACCGGATACCGGGCGGGATATCGGGATATGACCATAAATACCGGAGTGTCATATCGGTGTCATACCAGTTAAAGAATAATCATATAATTGGCTATATAGAACATAATAAAACGCATAAAATGTGTTTATAGCACTTACATTGGCTTATTTACATTCAACTTACGAATTTGCAGATATCGTTTAGAACGTTCGCATATGCACAGAGACAGAGCGAAATACAATCATAAAATAAAGAAAAATAAGTGATTTGGTTCACACAAAATAAAGAAAAATAAGTGATTTGGTTCACACAAAATAAAGAAAAAATAATCTTACTCAAAATTCACACAAAATCATTCCTTGAATCACTGATTCACACTGAATCAGTGATTCGGTTCACTGATTCACACTGAATAGTGATTCGGTTCACTGATTCAGTGTGAATCAGTGAACTGAATCACTGATTCAGTGTGAATCAGTGACTTGAATCACTGATTCACACTGAATCAGTGAACCGAATCACTGATTCAGTGTGAATCAGTGATTCAAGGAATCACTGTAGACTCCCCTACCCGCAGGTTCACTGTTCAGCCCTCCCAATTTAACAATTCCCCTCAAATTACACCAAAAAAAATAAATCCAACATAAATCGCAATCAATTAAACCTAAATAGCACAATTATAAAAGAAATTGAAGAAATTTATAATTCTAAATCAAATTTAAATTAAGAAAACAAACTGCGGTTACCTGGCCGGCGGCGACTGCTCCTCTGGCGAACGGCGATCACCCTTCGAAGATCCCCAGAGCTATGGAGAGCGGAGAAGAAAGATAGAGAGAACACGAGAGAGATTTATAGATGGATTGGGAAATGGGAAATTAGGGTTAGGGTTCGGCCGTTCGTCTCGATCGGTCGACGATCGCGGAGAGAGAACGAGAGAGAGAGCCAGAGAGTGGAAGAAAAAGAATCAGAGAGAGATTTATGGAGGATTTGGGGAAATTTGGGGTTAGGGTTAGGGTTTTGGTCGCGGGAGGGAGTCTCGGATCGCCGGGAGAGAAAGAGAGAGTTCGCGAAAAAATAGAATTTCTCCCTCCTCCCGACCCGTTTTATATCTTAACGGGTCGGGTCTGAACGGGTTATTGGGTTTAAACCGTAACCAAAACCCAATAACCGATATTACTAAATACCGGCCGGTATTAGACATATCGATACCGGCCGATATATCGCCACGTGGCCGATATATCGGCCCATACCGGTCCAAAACGATATCCGGTAAAAAAATGCCCATATCGTCTCGTTTCTTCAATTTTAACGATATATCGGCCGATATACCGGTATATCGGCCGATATTTAAAACAGTGGTAGATATAGTTGAAACTGAATCCTTTCACCTAGGAGAAACAGATTTATTGAAATAATATTCTAATATCTTTAATTTTGTATATAACTGGATTATCTGAGGCTGGCTAGCCCTCTTGGATAAAATATATCATATAGAGTTTTTTTTTCTGTCTAATTATGAAAAAAAAAAAACCATTGAAGAAGCCGTTGTGAATCTCTTCTAATTGAATGAACAAATTCTGGCCTACAAAACTATCAACTAATCATGAAATAACAGAAATGTAAAGTTAGCAATTGAACTGCATCCAAAATATTCCCTCCCGTAAAAGGTCCTTGCACCTAAATTTTCATTACTTCACTGAGAATTATTTTAAAACATGAGGACTGTTTCCGAAGAACTAATTATGTATGTATATTTACTTATTTAGAATATTATGTTCGTTAACTAAAGTAACAGAAAGAGAGAAATAATCAGTAAGTTTAAGAATGTAAATCCAAAGTTGAAATTAAAAATAAACCTGCTGCTTAATATCAATTCCGACCCCGATCCTTCACCAAATTTTATGCCTGCAGTACTGATGGCGGTTGATGGAAATGTTGAAGAATTCACACCCTTGGAGCCAAAGACAGACACAGAAGATGTTTGTTCCTTTTGTGCATCTGGCTCGTCTAGCGGTGGGGTTGGCATAGTAGGCGTTGGCGGTGGTTGAGACTGAGTGCAGGGATCTGATGCAACAGGGAATGCAAAGCCGTTGTTCTTTTCAGTAACAACAGGCTGGACAGGAGCCTTCTTGTCAGCCCTCCTAGATGACAGGGAACTTGGAATGGGCATGCTTTGCGACGAAGCTTTAGGAGGGTTTCCTGAGATTGCTGTTTCCGAGACAACATCATTGTGCTTGGACATCTTTGTGTCGGCATCATCCTTTAGAATAGTAAATGAACTGGAAAGATCCTTCGTAGTGTAGTCACTGTCATCCAGTTCCAGTGGATCCTTATTGACAAAATAAAATATCTATTATTATAACATTCTAAGAAAATTAATATTAACATTGACTAATACATGGCTATACAAACAATTGTCCAGCTTAAATCAATTATACAAAAACATTACAGCCCACAGATATTAAAGGTAGTTCAATACCTCAGGAGCACTCATTTGGAAAGCTGGCCTTGTGGGTACAGGAAGCGCAGCAGAATTTGCACCAGAAAGAAATTGAGATTTCGCCCCAGGCTTGGCATCTTTAAAGGATATGGGAGCATTGCTTACACCATTAGTTTCAGCCGCCAATTTCACTTCTAAATGAACAGCCTTCGAGCGACTTTTCTCTTCAACTATATCCAGCTTTTGAGAGTGAGAATCCCCAGTGTTTGGCAGATGAGAAGCACTAGCAGTGTCAAACTTTCCACTCCCTTGCTTATTAAAAAATCTGGAAGAATTTATATCCTCCATGCTTCTTAGAGCACTTCCATGCAACATGTCAACTGTCAACTTAGAAGGGGATTCATCCCTTCCTATAGTTTTCATTTCAAATGATCTCTCTTTCGGTGATGGTAATAGTTTATCAAGTTGCTGGAACAATTGCTGTGCTGTTTCACTTGACTTCGACAGAGGTATAGCAACATTAGAAATTCCATTTTCAGTCACACGCGTACCTGTACCACCATACTTCCGTTCATCCAATAAAAGAGGCTGTTGCATTGACATAGAAACACCTTTAAAAAGAGGGGTTGCAGGACTAGAAATAAAATTTCCAGAAAGTCCACGAGCATCTTTAAAGGTAGATATCAAATTAGATTTCTGGCGAATCCTACGGATTGGACCATGAGATGGAGAATCACCATCTGAGGGCGAAGACCTCCGTTTCAAAACCTGCACGATCATGTTAGAAGTCAGTCCAATTATCATACAAGGAGTGCAGTCCTAGACATCCTCAGCAAAAGATTTTGAGTTTTTGACCATCGTCATACATTGGCACTCCATTTAATTGATAAGATATTGTTACGTGTTACAACGGTCAAAATCGAAATAAAATGATGATGCGAAATTAATTAGCAAAGGGCAAAAGTAGCGTCTGGACCAAAGAATCCCAGGTTAGCAACACCAGAACTGCTATACTAAGTCCGGTCATAACTGCAGATAAATATTTAGTGTCATATCTTTATCACCACAATAAGAAGCAAAATTTCATTCTCTTTACGTAAATGGAAGAAGCAATGAAATAGAACGAAGCATACCTCAGTATGAGGCTTACTGGCACATACCACACATGCAACGACGCATATGAGTTTGTGCTATTTCACAAGGCAAACACACACACACACACACACACACACACACACATATATATATATATAGATTTTAAAAAGAGAAAAAGCACAAAGAATCAGAATACACTAAAGAATAAATAGAAGGTTCTAGGGTAGCAGATTTGTGGGTGAATGATGAGAAGCAAGCAGAGTGTTAAAAGAAAACAAGAGACTAAAAACCATATGTGGAAGCACAGAGGGAGAAATGAAGTCGAAAATTGCAAATTGATACAAAGTAGGAGCAAACCTTAATGGAAAATCGCAGCTTACAGTTAACAAGTAGAAGGTACAGATAAATCTCCATGAATCAGGAACACAAGAACAATATTCTATTGTAAAGCATTATTAAAAGAGGAAAAATACTAATTCTATTGTAAACCATTATTAAGTGCCAAGTATCATGTAATATATAAATTTGTATCCATATGTGATGCAGGTCCTTACTGCATAAAGGCATTATGAGCTTTAAAGCATCAAACGGTCACCCATTACCACCCCCCCCCCCCCCCCCCCCCAATATCATTGAAAGCTCTACATAAAATGGCCAATTAAAATCCACTTGAAATTACACAAGCATGTAGTGCCAGTGCAATATATTTGTTCAACCCGTCATATATTACAAAAACAAAGTAAAATTTTAGGAGATAAACTTAGGTATGCTAACAATTTCTTTCATTCGTTACTCACCTGTTAGTCAAACTCCATATCAATAGCACAGTTATCACAGGGGTATCGTTCACCATATGCACTTGAAGGCAATCTAATAACTTGTTTCTCAGTGACTGGTTAAAGCTTTTGATATGTTGGTCAGTCAACTGAATTGACTTTGATTAACTCTTATATTCAATTAATAATAAAAATTAACAAAGCACCACCAATTCACTAATCATGTTGCAGGCCATAAATCTAGGTTGCATCTTAGTTTGCAATTTTATCAAACCACAATCTGAGTTGGGACATGTTAAGCGGTGGATTAGGCTAAAGATAGCTAACTGACAAATTAGTCCATTGTACACCCTTTAATTAGCCTACTATCTTCATCTATTAGTATATACTGCATTTCTCTACCCATTAATAGCATCTTTCTCTTTTTTATTTATTGATGGTGATAAGTGTTAAGGGATTGGATGGTTTTAGAAACTATACCGACTGCCCAGCCACCTGGGTGCGCCCAGGCAGAAAAAGCCTTTCTTCTCCATATTTTAAATAGAATAAAAGCTGCAGACTCTCTGTGTCAGAAAGAGGCAGTGAAGTGGGTTAGAACATCAAATGCCCAAATTCCATTTGCATAGTGGGAAGGATTAGAATCAGCTTCTTTTGAGTTAACTTGCAGATTGGGGATGGCTGCCGGAGGACTCCAACAGCCAGAGGAGACACCAGTAAAACAGTGGGGACAAAGGAACGATTTTTGTTTTTTTTTTCTTTTGGGAAGTGCCAAACTGGGTGTTTAAGACCTAGTTGACGTGGCCCAAGCTGCCTCTGCCTAAATGGTGGCTCAGGTAGCTTTTTGAAACACTGATGATGATGATGATGTGCGTACAACGTAGAGACATTAAAGGTCTTTAATGTTTCACCATTTGCAGGAGGGTTTAGGTTTCAGTATGAAATGGGAGATAATTGCAACAGTCCAGAAGATAGCCTGAAAGAAATGAATAGGAATTTCATAAGAAAGTTAAGAAACATAAAATTATAATGTGCCCTTGATTGAAAATTTTGATTAGCAGTCTTGCCAAACCACCACCAGCACTAATCAGACACGTCCAGTGTTTGACTTCAGGTACGGCTGAAGTCAAGTGTGTCCTTCTAGCACCTCTAGCCAATCCTATGCTTACAAAAAGAAAATTGTACAATATGAAACCAACAAGCAGAAATTACAGAGGCAAAGTTACCTGTTTGCCGCCTGACTTCACAGCACTTGGCGTCCACTGTGACAATGATGGAGAAGGATAGCTGTCCCTAGAAAGTTCCCCAACCTAAAGTGGCAGCACTGGTAGTAAGTGGGAAAGAACTAGGCTGCCAATAAGTATGAACAAATTGAAACTCAATTATCTACAATAAGAGGCATTAGCAATTCCTATCATCCGGAAGACCTGGATCTTTGTCGTGGGACTGACCTGGATCTTTGTCGTGGGACTGACCTTAAAATATGGAGATCTGGACATTCTATATATTGCAGATCTGCCTGCAGGTCTTGCTGTCTGATAACCATGTTCAGGAGGATCATGAACTCTAGAGATGCGTACGACAGATCGTGGTGCAACTGAGAGGTCCAATCTCCTTGACGTAGATGGTAAATTTGTCAAGTTTGCATCTTCCTGGAAGATTTGGTTTCGTAAACTTCCAACTGAAGGAGATATTTTTGAAGGCCTTGAAATCATATATGCTTTTGCAAGTTCTGCAGGTGAAGCAACTTCATCTATGGTAATCTGTAAAACATCATCAGACAATGCGTCACATTACTAATTAAGCAGAGTATGAAGAACTGGTATTTGTCAGCCCCTCATTTGGCTCGGCAACACTTAATTTACCAATAGATGAGGAGAAGAGGACTTTTTGAGATCATAGAAAGGTATTACACGCACACATTGCATTATCATATCTATAGCCCCTGATCTTACTTTTTGATGAAAATAAAAAAGGAAATCTGGCAAAGATGGCAATGCAATTTGTACTTCTGACCTTCCTATTAACTCAGGAAGTGCTTTTTTTTCGCCCTCTTCTATAGGTGATTATATCATGTCAAGTCAGCTGCTAGCTGACAAGTACTTGATGGGAAATGTTAAAAGCCACATAGGCAGGACAAGACAACACAACTTGGCACTCCACTAATAACCTACCACTTGCTGTTTGCTACTTGGATAAATAACAGTCATTAAATTCCTTACAGAACTACAACAGTTGATAACAAGAAATATCTGAAGATTTCCCAGACCAGGAAAGAAAATGCCGAAATTTTTTTTATTAGGATGCCAATTGCCTTTTATGATAAACAAATCTGCTATTTTTCTATATAGTTGTCATTTGTCCTTGGATGCTCGCAAACTTTGAGAATATGCCTAAAATGGCTTCAAATTTTTAGCAAAAAAATGTGGAAAGAACTCGACAGTCAACACTTGTTTTTTTTAGTTAAACACACAAGGACTTACATGTTCTTTTGAGCTTCTAATTCCAACTTGTGCTTGAAGACTTGTTTCTTCCTTTTTAACATCATTATGTTCATGTTCTGCTTTAAAAGTATCAACAGTTCTTGATCGCAACAGTTCTGCCAAGCGATCAGATTCGGCCCTGTAAACAAGAAATTTTTATTAAAATATGACTCAAGGCAAAACATAAATTAGAATGCAAGTAATGAAAATTAAATTCAGCACGATAGGTTCAGAATATAAATAATAATGATGGAAAATTAACACACTAACACCTTGTAGGTAGATTTTCTCTTTTGTGACTTATATTGGAAAATAACTGATGAGCAATTTAACAACATTTTCTAGTAAGAGTATAGATAAATCAGAAATGGGCAGACCAAAAGATACACAAATATAAAAAAGAACCTGCAAGAACTTCAACCAGAAAAATAATTGCATAGAAAACAATAAGGATGATGCTGCTAGCCATCAACGTTTCAACTAGTCATTCCGAAAACAAGAAAACATCAGCAAGCAATCCGTAATACTTTCCTTGTAAAAGTTTTATCCTTCAATAGCTGTTCAACTTCAGCAATTCCACCACTGTCAGAATTACAGGTCTGGTTGTCTCCATCGCAATTCTGTGTTCCAGATGAAGGAATCTGCGCATAGTAATAACAGAAGTATATAAAATAAATAAATGAAACCAAAATTAAAAAGCTTATTAAGAATTCGATAGTTCTGAAAGATGCACAGTCTTTCTGTATAAGTAGAAGGAAGTCTTGAAATTCTAAATTACCAATGAGCCAATTGTGAGAAACTGCTATGATTATAGAAAAGGCAAAGAATCAAAAGTTCAAGCATATATAGGCATGTACCATAAAACTCATGCACATGAGAACTAAAACACCTCCTTACATGGTTTCAGTAATTATTAGAAATCATAATTAATGATATTTCCGTACAAGAGAGAACCAGTAGAGCTGGAAATAAAAATGCATGATCAATGATAACAAATGTCGACCACCTAGTCAAAAGTTCAAGCTTATATAGGCATGTACCATAAAACTCATGCACATGAGAACTAAAACACCTCCTTACATGGTTTCAGTAATTATTAGAAATCATAATTAATGATATTTCTGTACAAGACAGAACCAGTAGAGCTGGAAATAAAAATGCATGATCAAAGATAACAAATGTCGACCACCTAGTCACTTCAATTTTAAGGAGTTTGACAAACCTTGGAGAAAGGAGCCCAGAATCAATCACTTATACATACATGTATACACAAACACAAACACAAAGATCATATAATAGCCGAGAGTCTATGCCCTTCTGCTTGACAGACCAGCCCATGATGAAAAAAGTATGTGTCACAAAATCCTATTTATTTAGGAGAAACCATGAACGAGAGTCACTTAGTCAAACTGTTAACACCAGGGAAAACTCTGATTCAAACTTATAACTAATGCCTAAACATACAGGTTGCACATCCAAAAAAATCTGCCAATTCCTTTAGCAAAATTATTGCCATCCGCTCATTTGAAATCTTACTTACCTTGCAGGTTTTACTAGGTTACATGACCTCATGGTCCAATCTAACTGCCTACTTGCCCTCAAATTTCATGTCTTCTATTAACTCTACAAGCGGTTGGTAATTTCCATACATTGTCCAGATCCAACTTGGAATTTCAAGCAGTGCTCCATAACTAACCCCATATTTGTCAAAAAGCCCTCAAAGAAGGAGATCATGACCATCAGCATATGTTGAATCTTTCACAGAACTAATTTTTGTAGATGTAAGTGAAATGATTTCATTAACATCGCCAGCATAAAAATAAAAAAAAATAAAAAAATGTTATAATTAATTTAGCAATATGTATTGCCATGAACTTCAGCGAACAAACATATTCTTACATGAACCCAAAAAAGTTCAGTTCAACACAATTGCTCATAACTTTCAACTATTAGATTCATATAATCACAATCTATAATGCATGTGTATATTCATCAAATAAAAAGCAGAAGAACGATAAAATGTTAATTTAATTTATACGTCACTGTTTCTAACCTAGGATTGCACATAAATAATGCTCATAACATGCAATGCGTGAAATGTTCATACAATTTGTATATGCATGCACCTGTATAACTAGCACAGCACGCACCCACAGACACAGTTATCTAGTCATGTATATAGATATGTTGAATGAGAATTTGCATGTGACTGTGCATCTGTATGGGTATATGTGTAAAGAGAAGTAGGCAAGCTCTAATCTGTTCTGGAGAAACATATATCCAAGTCCAACAAACGATCTCTTGTTCACTGGTTACAACGAGGAAGGTTACTGATATATCAATTCGCAATGAAGCTTTTCTATATATAGAAATTTGCATGAAGCTTCATGAGCGATAAAACAAAGTGGCAAGTAATTGCAATCAACAGCTATACTGGAATGTTTAAAATGAAAGATCGGGTTATTTTATAAAGCAAAATACCAAGTACACATAAAAGTTAACACATTGGTACAAATTTGACTTACATTCTAAGACAAAAGCCATATTCATATAGCAAGGAATTCTACCGTTCACAGAAGCGAGATATTTCCATGATAAAAATAGTAAAAAGTTAAAGCTAAATAAGGCACTCATTCACATACAGTGGAAGCAATTTGAGCAATTTGAGGGACATCCTCTCTGGATTGACGATCCTCCTCTGTAAACATACAACACATGTCAGCACAGGATTAACTGCATGTAACATCAGATGGTACGGTATCGCAAATAAAATAAATTTACATTCTCCCACTATAGTCACAGAATCGGCATTCAGGAAGAACTTGCAAGCTGAAAAGTACAGAAAATAGTTTGGTTATAGGATATAGATAAAAATAGGTATAACTACATACTACTTCATGTTTACTCATTCTACACAAATGAATTTAAGTATATCAGTGGTTAATACACAACAGTCTTGATTTAGAATACTTGATATTTTAGGAGGACAGATAAATCAATACTTACATTGTTATGTCATGCTTTTTATGGAACTTGAGTCACCACAGTATGTTGTATTGTGCCAATCAAAATATCAAAGAAATTTGTTTAAATAACAAAATATCCTTGAATGAATCCCAACAAAACAACTCCAAACACTTGAATAAATGTGATGAGATGCAAAACTATTGTTGCAGTATAAAAGGTAATTAATGCTTGTGAAAGGGAAAATTAGGATTTGGTGGACTAGGAGAAAATCAATTGGAGTTCGGGCCTCAGCACCTAGGCGAATCCACGCGCACTTTTAACGAGTCCAAGGAAAAAGAATTTCAAAACAGTAGTAATTTATCATACTAGAGTTTAAATTTCCAATATCATTCTCTTTACAAATTTTTATAATAAAAAACAATTAAAATGTAAAATTTCTCACGATAAATCAAATCTAAGAAAATCTTCAATAATAAAACCTAAATCAAATCTAAGAAGAGTTTTAACAATAAAACCTAAATCAAATTTAAAAAGATGTTCAACAATAAAATCTAAATAAGATCCCTAATCAGATATGGCATTTATTATGCAAATCAAATAAAATCACTAATCAGATCTGGCCTTTATTATCCCTATCAATTCTCTCCAATTTCAAATCATTCATCCACGATAATTGCAAAAATAAAAAAATGTCAAACATATCCTAGTTGAACTGATCCGCATACTCGCACAAAGCATCACAATCAGATTATTGTAGCAGTCGAGAAACTTCCACTCGCAAATCAAGTTCAAACCGAGGCGATGGAGATGGAACTGACTTATGTAATAAATCTACTAAAATGGAAGGTAAATCTAGTATTTCACCCTCTAAATCAAGTCGTTCTTTCCAACAAATTATATATTTCTGGCAATTTGTTGTAGCGGTTAAAATTATCACCCTACAACATGTCATTCACCTTTTTCGTCTGAACTCAAAATACTCAATTGATGGTAGTAGAAGAGCTAGAAAGTACTGTATACCTAAAATTAAAAAACAGACGAGGCTGGAATCGTGATACTTAACTCACCTCGGACTAAAAATTCATTCATTACTTCTTTTACATCAACAATAAATTTGTAAATATCATCAGTCAATACAATCTATCAACAAATTTTCTTCCAAATGTTTTGCAGGAGGTGTGTCAATGAGACTTCAAGTTTGATGGGCATATCATATAGAAGAGTAGCAAGTCCTTCTGTAGCTTTCTCCTCATGAACATAATCATCTAGTGCATCCTTATGCGACTAAAACTTCACAAAAAGTTTTTCAGAAATCTGAACAACTGGCTTTTCATGAACTCCAACATTCAGTTTAGATTGGATAACGCATACACCATCAACCATGAGAATATTTATAACGATAATATGTGTGATATCATCATCGTCATTCTTTTGGATTCTTTAATCCCTTCTCTCACTGTGGTTTCGAAGACAGTTGTTCGAGTCTTTTGTCGAACCTGGCAAGTCTTTCATTGTTCATGGCAAGCCATCTATTGAATTTTTTAAACTAATCAATCAAAAATCATTAAACAAAATTTGATTTTACTTCTATCCTTGAGGAGGATTCACCAGGATTCGAGAACAACTCAAGATGTACAACTCTCGAAAATGAATTTGATGATGGCTTCTTCATAGTATTGGATTTGGTAATGATAATGATGATATGAGGATGATAGTTACTCTATTGGAGAGGTGGGATTTTAGCTCTGGTACTAATTTGATAAAGCATAGAAGCCAAATAAGGGTTTAACTGTTTAAGTAAGGGGAAATTAGGATTTATTGGTGGAATTTGGAGATTATGTTGGATTTGGAGAAGAACAATTAATGTGCGAACCTCACCACCCACGCAACACCATGCTCACTTTCAACGAATATACAAAGAAAATTTTTTAAAAACAATAACAAATCATAATGCTAGGGTTTAAATTTTCAATAACATATCATTCTCTACTTGAAAATTTTGTTTACAAGCCTTATTAATAGAAACCAACTAAAATCTAATAAAATCCCTAATAATAAAATCAAATATAAAATCTTTAACAATAAAACCAAAATCAAGTCTAATAAGATCTTCAACATTAAAACATAAATCAAATTAAGAAGATCTTCAGTAATAAAATCTATATCAAATATTAGATCTTCAACAATAAAAGACAAATAAGATTCCTAACCAAATCTGGCCTTTATTATCCAAATCAAATAAAATCTCTAATCAGATTTGACCTTTATTATCCCAATCAGCTATTTTCTCACAAGGGCCCTGTAAGGACAGAAACTTGCACATGAAGGCATCTTGGTGAAAAACAGCTTGATCTTAAAATTTCACATTTGCCAAATGCTATTAGGCATTTGGAAAATTAAGATGTGCATTCCTCCTTAGATCAAGAGCAACGCATGCCTAAACCACTAATCAATGTTCTATTTGACCCTGCCTGCTCCAAGGCTAGGAAGGGGGACCTAGCTTGCACTAAAGGAACAGCCCTTCCAACAATGGAGATCCAACATAGGAGATCTGAGTGAGCAAGAAACATCCATTTCAAGTAAGCAGAGTTAGTTGTTGGTGGTTTAATATTACATGCCTCCAAAGAACCAATTGTAAATTTTTTTTTTTAAATAGTAGGAAAATAACAGTGTTAACTTTACCTCAGAAAAACCAATGTTAACCTTATGGAACCATATTTTGTGCGGGGAAGAAAATAAAATACTTTAGGTTGTATAAATCATAAATGACATAAAAGTAAACAAAAGTCCAATTGATCACTTCACTTTCAACAGTTGGAACAGTTACAAACATGTAAGAATTTGAGGAGTTAAGCCACCATAACAGCTTACTAAGCATAACAAGGATCTATCAATACTTCAAGGCAAAAACAACTGACATCTACAACAACAACTAAGCCTTTTATCCCAAATACTTGAGATAGGTTATATAAAACAAAAGAGAATCACGTCGGACTGATCACATGAATAATCCTTCCTATCGAGTAATATATCTTTATTTAAACCTTTAGTATGCATATCTTTTCACATCAGCTCCATTCAAATTTTTTTCTATCATCCCCTTGCTCTTTTAACTTATATTACGTTGATAACCTCTACTCGTTGAACAGGTGCATAGGTAGGTATATATTGAACATGATTAAACTATTATAAGCAACTTCCTACATCTTCTCTTCTATGGGGGCTACACTTACCTTAGAAAGAATACCCCATTTCTCCCTTTATCTCTTAGTGTTATCGCACATCCAAAGAAACACGTGCATCTCTACTACATTTATTTTCTATTAATGACGTCTCTTTACAGTCCAACATTCCATGCCCCATTACCATGGTAAGAATCTATACATCTATAGACCATTACATAGGCCAAGTGAAATTCCAAACGACACAACAAGATTAATACCAACGTCAAATAAAAATATCCAAACCAGCAAGTAGCAACAATTTGAGTTCAGAAGCGCTAACAAAAGGACCATCTCCTTAGTAAGAACTTACCATCATTTTCTTTTCAACTGCCTTGATTCACATTCATCAATGTCTATCCCTAGTCCTCCTTAACCCCCCCTCCCCCCCCATTGACCATAACTCTATCACTCCTGATGAGTACACTTAATGGACAGTTGGTCACAATGCACACGCACAAAAAAGGTCACAGATGCACATGCCTAATATTGGGTATCCCTCGTTTTATTCTAAAGCTGGAACTATCTCGAACTCCTTACAAATAGTCATTTATTGTCATGTCCTTGTTGTTTTGCCGTTTAACATCTCAATACCCTTTCCAAAAAAAAAATGTGTGATTTTTGAACATATCCTTTCTTAATCACAATTTCCTAATCCAGAAAGGATGGCTAACCATCAGTTTTCTTATAGACTTTTAACATCAATTTAATGGGTATCCTATATAAGCATAAAACAACAACCACATTTTTCCATTTTAACCATGTCATTGATTCTACTAACATTCTCCTCCTTCATCTCATCATCATAATGAATAAAAGATCCGAATCTAACTAGCAAAGATGATCAATCTTAGTCCTCAATGTGAACTATAACCTCATTTCTTCACCTAATCTTCGCCAACATTGTGGTGCATATGTTCCATTTTGATCACGATGATTCAAATCCTTTTGATTTTAAAGCTTCTCCCCACATTTGTATTTAGAACTCCACCACCCACCCTCCCCCACCCCCCATGTATTCTTGTCTCATCAGCGAATCGCATGACTGTTGGACGAGCTTAAGCCCATTCACAAATTATAAGGAGCTGATACTCAGTGTATGCATCTGTTTATAATAGGAACAGCTTTGCTTCCCTCACACTGTAACATATGTTGGCTAATACTACATCATACACATTCCATGAAAAAATTCATGAAAAAATTTAATATTATTTATAAAAAAAAAATTGCAGAAAGTGTGCAAATGGAGAGGGTATGAAAACGAGCTTTCATACAGGATGATGTTGCATGGTAAGACTCATAACATTAAATTAGTTTCCTACCAATAAACAAAAAGCAAAGAAACCATTCACACATCCAAAAATGGAAAACCACAACCGCATCTCAGGTCAAATTTACAATTAAAAATAAAAGTTCGTGTAAAGGTGCAATTATGTGTTCAGGACTAAAAATAGTAATTACAACACACTTCCAAATGTATTTTTGTTAACTGTTGTTAGCAGTCTGATTCATTTTATTGTTTTTGTGTATTAACGAATGTGCTTGCCCAAATTGCAAGGACCACCTAAAGTACCACTAACAGCCTTTTAATACTTAAAGCATTTTAATCAGTATGGGTTACTCACTTCACTATAAATAATCAGACAACCATTTACGTTAACTCTTCAACAAATTCAAGCTAACGCACACATTCTGGAGAGCAATAACAAAAAAATCTACTACATAATCACAGTATTATGAAGAATTCCTAAATCTCTGCAATTTCAAACACCTATTTCTTTGAAGTTAGCATCTTTTTATATTAAAGTTGATTAAAAGAAATAAAAAGTTGATAGGACAATAATAGCAACCATCACAACCCTAAATCCCAATCAATAACCCTCGAGTGAAACCCCCATCAGGAAGAAACCAAACCAAACGCCAATTAAATCCGAAACCCTAATCCAAGATAAAATCTTTCGAACCTTGTGCTGCAGGGGGAGCAGTGAGGCGCTTCCGAAACATCGAAGAGAACAGCTTGGACGGCCCGCTGGAGATTAATCGATGCGCGGGATCGACGAGCTTCGAAATCCATCCGCCGCCCTCCGCCCCGTGCCCGCCTCTCCTCCCGCCGCGCAGCGCCGCCTGCGGCCGGTCGTAGGGAGTGGACGCTGCTCTCCGGAACGGCTGCCTCCGGGTCGGGCCGCCCATCCCTCCTTCTTTCGCCGGCGTCGCCATTGGAGTACCGGATCGGATGAGCAAAGGAGGCAGCGAGAGAAATGGGAATCGCGAAAGGACATGCGACGAGAAAACCCTAGGTTTGTTTATTGGGAAATGGGGGGGGGTGAACGGAGACATATACGTATATGTATATGGCGGCGTCGCATACACGTATTTATACGTACGGATAGCCCCAAGAACGAAGGAATCCTAATATTTAACCTGCAGATTTTGGAGGCTAGAGTGGAGCCCGCTTAAATCCGTGACAGCTTGTCGGTTAGCTTCTTTTTGTGTGGCTTTAAACAATTTTTATTTTATGGGAATGGTCAGTTGGTTCTGATCATTAATAGGTGAAGTTACCTGCTGCGTCGGTGGCAAGATGTCGGGCTGAAAAAGTAGTAAGTATGTGTGTGTTGAGGTTAGACGGCGTAGGCTTACTTGAGAGTGAGGGGAACAGTTCAGTGCGGGTGGTAAGCGAATTGGACGGCTGTGATTCGAAGGTGAAAAGGAAGAACTTCTAAAGGGGCACAACTTTTTTCCTAGTGAGCCCAGTTAATAACTTCCCCTGTATAATAAGTTTGCCCTCTTAAAAAAAAAAATCTCATTTTACCCTTCTTCTTCCTCCCGCTTCCTCTTGCATTCCCGCGTGCGCGAGAGGTAAATTTTTTTTTTTTTTAATGCAAAAATCATACTGATTTCTCCATCTCCTCATTTTCTTTTGTTAATTTGGTAGTTTAAAACCAATTTTTTTCTTCGTTTATAATTTTGTAAAGTACATTAGCCAAATTGTAGGCACCTTAATTCTCACAGCTTTTCCCATCTGTGAGGAGTTGGTTTAATTAATCCTTCTGAGTTGAGCTTTCATACTAATGGCTAAATCCAGAACCCCTCAAGCAATTCCAACTCCATCCAACTAATTCCACCAATTATAGATTGTACTTTTGGGTTCAGTCCGAACACTGGACTGTTCGGACTTACAGTCTGAACAACACTAGACTGTTCGGACTTACAGTCCGAACAGATCCACTCTGGTCGAGCTTTCAGTCCGAACGGGGCTCCCCTGTTCGGACTGACAGTCCGAATAGTTCAGTCTTGTTTGGACTGTCAGTCCAGACAGGGGTCCGACCTAAATCAACTACTCTGAACTCCTCACCCACTCTATAAGTTGTAATAAATTGATATATCTTAGTTAAACCAATTTAACGTCACTTTACGGACCTAAATTAACAACTAATACACCGATACAATGATATATCAACGATATATCGGTTAATGTATTAACAACCGATACAATGATATATGGATAATATATTAACAACTAATATATTAAAAACTAATATATTAACAAATGATACACCGATCAATGATACTCCTGATACACCGGTACAATGATACTCCTGATACACCAACACATTGATACTCCTGATACATCCATATAATGATTCAATGATACATAGATACACCGATAACCTGATACAACGATATGATAACTAATACATTGATAGAGTGAAGATTATAAACAAGATCTCATACAAATTAAACAATTACAAACGTAGTGTATATATTAGTCGAACAAAAAACAAATAATAGGGTTCATTACATATAAAGACCATACATATCAAATTCTTCAAAATGTTTGAAAATAAACAATTACACCGGCCACTTGAAGTTCCTTACAACGATATATCAATACACAACTACTATAATCTAATCACTGTCTCCCTGTCTTCCTCGGGGGTTGACGTCTGCTTCTGGTTCGTGTCTTTAAAGTGTATCGGGTGCATCAAGAGTGGTTTGATCTTGTTTTTGTTCCTCTGCTTGCTCTTCTGATAGTTCTACTGGCTGAGTGAAACCAGTTAGCACGGCTTTAATTTTTGCAAGTGTACTAAATAACATCCCATGCAGCTTCTTGAATGCCTTTAATCTTTGCAATTGGTCGTACGCGAGAAGATTCCGCCGGATTCATCTATGAAATACAAAGATATTTAATTTTTAGATGTTATTTTTCATAACACTAACTTCTGTACATGTAAGTATGAACTTACAAAGTAAAATTTACTACAAATATAATTTTTTGTCTAATTTTTTTTTCTGCAAGATAGTGTAATATTAAATTTTAAAGACACTAAAACCGTCTTTTGCAACTTAATCAACCATTAGGACAATACAATCAAACTTCATAATTAACTAATAAATTTTAATATTAACGTTCATGATTATAAAAAATAACTAAATTTCACATATTTTACAATTGAAATTACAATATTAAATTTTCTTAATAATTATAATCTAAATATTAAAAATTAAAATTAACAATAAAAAATGTTACAACTAAACTTGCTACCGCATCTCCTCTTCCTCCTTCCAAACCCAACAAAATCACCAAACCCTAATATTCAAGACTTGTTTAATCCAAAAATAATAAAAACTAAATTTTAAAATAAATATTACTAAATTAGGAAAACTCACCTAGTAATGGCGGGAAGGCGGCGGCGGAGGCGGCGGCAGGCGGCCTGTGGCGGCGGTGACAGGGAGAGTAGCAGGGGTCTACGAATGGGAGAGAGAGAGAGGGAGATTTGGAAGGAGAAATGAGGAGAGAACAAGTATGGAGAAGATGAGTGGAAGTGGGAGAGGAAGAGTGGAAGTTTGGGTTAGGGTTTGGACGAGAGAAGAGGAAGAGGAGAGGGATACAGGGGGAAGGGTATTTTGGTAATACCATATGTGCTCACTAAGAAATTTTTCTTACAATGAAAAATCTACAGGGCTCACTAGGAAATCTGGGCTCACTAAGAAAAAAGTTGTGCCCCTTTAGAAGTTCCCTGAAAAGGCCATGCGTGACTGGACGGTCCTGGGAAATTGATGGCGGATAACTAAAATGTTTAAATATTACCGCGTGACGAAATTTTTGAGTGTATGATATAATAAGTAGATAATAAGTACTTTTTGGTAACTTGTGTAATGTGCATTGTTAAACAATACCAAGGGAAATTCCAAACGCTCGCCGTGTTTTTTTTAGTGACATAAAGAAATATTTTTAGACAACAAAACTTTTAACTCTAGCTCCTGCTGATCGTGGAAGCTCATCTGTGTCCCACCTCCACCGGCGAACTGCCTCGCCGTGATTGTCGCCCCGAGCTGTTGCTGCAGCGGCGTAGGCTTCGATGTGGATCGATGCAGGTTTATGGAAGTTGGGACTTAAAGCCGACGACGTTATCACGAAGCTAGTGTTAGAGTTAGGATTAGGGTTAGAGCTAGGGTTTTGAGGTTGGAGAGGGGGATCTCTGGGGAGGAGATGGAGATGTGGTCGACGGATGATGACAGTTTTGGGAGTGATTGGAGAAGGAGAGAAGGGACATTGTGTTAGCAAAAAATAGCGGAATAATACTAATGCAATAACCAGCGGAATCAAATAGTAAACCGAAGAGAAAAATAGCAGAGACAAGAACACGCAGATTTAACGTGGCTCGGCAATATGCCTACGTCCACGGGGACCGATCGAAAAACTTTCACTATATCAAAAGAGAATTACAAAACTCTAGTTCTCAACCACAAGAGAAAACACAAAGAAATCACACAAGATTTTTAGATCAAACTCTAATCTCTTGTTGCAGTGATTTACCCCTTTGTTTCAGCCACCGAAGAAGAACCCCAAAAGAAGTCCCCCGCCTTCTTTTCACCTTCTTCTTTGCTTTCGGCCGAAAGAAGCAGCCTCCACCCAAAAATAATTAGCACTATCACTAATTATCTTCACCTCTGGCCAATTCACAGCAGCAACACAATTGTTTTTCTTCTCCTTGTTCGGCCGCAAACACAAAAGAAAACAATAGCAGCAGCCGCCCCCTTTTTTTTTTGGCTTAATATTTCGGCTAAATATTTCGGCTCTCTCAAACCCTAGTACCATACCCCATATTTATATTATATCATAATGGGTTTGGGCCAGTTTTGGACCCGTTTCGGTTGACCGAAACCCGCTGCGGCAATGGGCTCCATTAGCAACAATCTCCCACTTGGAGACCATTGCTAAAAATGTAATCTCTATACATGATAATTCCAGTGTCCAAAGTTTTTACCTCGATCGTTTAAAGTCCCAATTTCAGCATTCAACACAAATGCACCAAAGTTGAGCAATAGCTCAACTTTTTCCCATCAACCGGTTTTGTCAACATATCTGCAGGATTTTTACTGCCCTCAATCTTCTCTAACTTCAATTGATCATCCTCTAATAAGGATCTAATGAAGTGATATCTCAAGTGAATATGTTTAGTCCGTGAATGATACGCCGAGTTCTTAGCAAGATGAATTGTACTCTGACTGTCACTGAATAACCTGCAATCCACTCCATCAAAACCCAACTCATTCATCAATCGCTGCAACCAAATAAACTCCTTACTTGCTTCTGCAGCTGCAACATACTCAGCTTCTGTCGAAAATAAAATAACAATTGATTGTAATCTTAAAACCCAGCTTACCGCTGTCCCTCCTACAGTAAAGACATAACCTGTGGTGCTCCTGCCATTGTCTCTATCACCCGCATGGTCCGAATCCACAAAACCTTGCACATCAATGTTATCACCCCCAAAACATAAACAATAATTTGAAGTACATTTCAAATACCTGAAAATCCACTTCACCGCTTGCCAATATTCCTTTCCAGGGTTCTTCATGAATCTACTCACTACTCCCACTGCATGTGCAATATCTGGTCTTATACTCACCATTGCATACATGAGACTCCCAACGGCCGATGAATAAGGCACATTCTCCATGTGTCTCGTCTCCTCATCTGTCTTAGCACCTTACTCCTTTAACAGTTTGAACTGACCACCAAGAGCTGTAGTTACCGGTTTTGCATTCTCCATATTGAATCTCTCCAACACCTTCTTGATGTACCCCTCCTGAGATAACCATAATTTCTTGTTTTTCTTATCTCGGGTAATTTGCATCCCAAGAAGTTGTTTAGCCTCACCCATGTCCTTCATAGAGAATCTCCCTGCCAACTTCCTTTTCAGATCATTGATTTTCTTCATGCATGTACCTGCCACAAGCATATCATCTACATACAAAGTATAATAAAGTTACCATCCTTAAACTTTTGTAGATATACACAATGATCTGAATTGCTTCTGGCAAAACCCGAATCCAGCATAAACTTGTCGAACTTCAAGTATCATTGCCTCGGCGCTTGTTTCAACACATACAAGCTCCTTTTCAGTCGACATACCCAATTCTCTTTTCCTTTAACTTCATATCCCTCTGGCCGTTCCATGTATATTTCCTCCTCCAAATCACCATGAAGGAAAGCAGTCTTCACATCGAGCTGCTCTAAATATAATTCTTTTACAGCCACAATACTTAGTATTGCTCTGATAGAAGTCATCTTGACAACATGTGTAAATATTTCATTGAAGTCAATACATTTTCTCTGACCGTATCCCTTCACCACAAGTCTAGCCTTGAACCTTTGTGTCCCTCCTGCCTCATGTTTTACTCTGTATACCCACTTGTTATGCAATACTTTCATCTTTTCCGGTCGCTTCACCAATTTCCATGTGTGATTCTCCTCCAAAAAAGACATCTCATCACGCATGGCTTGCTCCCACTTAAGATGAAGTTTATCCTGCATAGCCTCTTGGTAACTCTCTGGTTCACCTGCATCAGTATACAAAACATGATATAATGGAAGACAAAGTTTTTGGGTTGGCTTCCTTATCCTCGTGCTCCTCCTCAAAGTGGGAACACTCTCTGATGAAGTACTGGAACCATCTACTTCAGTCAATGGCTCTCTTTCCTGTTCGGTCTCATCTGAAGCTTGTGTATTCTCAGGTGTAGCCATTTCTTCTCCTTCAGATGTAGGTATTTCTTCTTTTCTTTTATCCATGGAATCAATCCCATCCTGTGGCTCATCCAGCTCCAAGCGCTCTTTTTCCACTGCATTCTCACTCTTACTTTCCGTTCGGTCTTTATACATACAGCCCTCATTGAATACTACATTTCTGCTACGAATTACCTTGTTATGCTCATAATCCCATAAGCGATAACCATATTCGTCGCCACCGTATCCAATGAATGCACACTTCTGAGATTTAGAATCAAGCTTCTTTTTCATCTCATAATCCACATGTGCATATGCTATACAACCAAACACTCTTAAGAATGAATAATTCACAGTCTTACCAGACCACACCTCCTCTGGAATTCCTCCATCTAAAGCACTAGCTAGACTCCTGTTGATCAGATAGACTGCCGTATCTACAGCGGCTCCCCAAAGTTACAAAGGCAAATCTGCTTATAGTCTCATACTCCGAGCTCGCTCCAAAATAGTTCTATTCATCCTCTCAGCCACGCCATTTTGCTGCGGTGTCCTCGGTACAGTCTTCACTCTCCTGATCCCGTGGATAGAGTAATAATCATCGAACTCCCTATCGCAAAATTCCCCACCATTGTCTGACAACAGACATTTTACCTTCAAATCTGTTTCATTCTTAACAAGAGCTTTCCAAACCTTAAAGATCTTGAAAACGTCGGATTTCTGCTTAAGTGCGAACACCCATGTTTTCCTCCTTGCATCATCTATGAAAGTGACAAAATAAGAATTACCTCCAAGAGACTTCGCCGAAGAAGGCCCCCATACATCTGTATGCACCAACTCCAATCTCTCGGTTTTCTTCTCCTTACCATCCTTCATAAAGCTAACTCTTTCTGCTTGCCAAACACACAGTTCTCACAGAAATCAAAATTAGCATCTTTCATATCTGTCAACATACCTCTGGATTGCAATACCCTCATGCCGCTTTCGCTCAAGTGACCGAGTCTCTGATGCCATAAGGTAGCCTTCTCATTCTTCACGGTGGCCAAAGAAACAGCGTGATCCACCGAGCTTGAGAATAAATATAGAGTTCTCACTCTCTCACCCTTGACCACTACCATTGCTTCTTTACTGATCTTCCACTGTTTTTTCTCAAATAAGATTTGATAACCTTCGCCATCCAGCTTGCTAACAGATATCAAATTCTTCTTCAAATCCGGTATGAGCCTGACCTCTTGTAAAAGCAACTTTCCACTATTGTGCAACTTTAGCTGAATTGTTCCCTTACCGACAATTTTGCATTCCTTCCCATTACCAACAGTCACATGCCCAAAATCACCGTGGACATAATTATCAAACCATTCTCTGTGAGCAGTGCAATGGAACGAAGCCCCTGAATCCACAAACCACAAATCTGACCTCGATTCTGTATAAGCAGACAAGCACAAGTCATCATACTCCTCACTTGGATTCACCACATTCGCTCCTTCCTTGTCTTTGTTTGGACAATCCTTCTTCATATGACCCTCTGTCTTACATTTCCAACACACTAACTTTTTCTTGAATTTCCCCTTAGATTTTGATATTCCTCTTTACTTCGACTCCCTGCTTGAACTTCTACCCCTTTCCTTTCGTCTGTCATTATCAACCGACAGAGCAGTACTTGTATAAACTGTGCTCTCACTCATGCTCTTTTTCATCAATTCATCATTCATGATTGTACTCACAACATCATTGAATTTAAGAGCAGTATTGGAAGAATTGCTGATGGCCATAACAACATTACTCCAACTATCCGGTAACGAACACATAAACATCAAAACTTTAATGTCATCAGCAAAGACAAAATCTAAAGATTCAAGTTGTGCCCATAATGTGTTAAATTCATTCAAATGATTAACAACTGAACTATCAGAAGACATCTTCAAGTTGAACAACTTTTTCATTAGAAACAGTCTATTTGAAGCAGACGGCTTCTCATAAACTTTAGCCAACGCTGACATCAAACCTGAAGTGGTTTTCTCCTTGGAGACGTTGAACACAACCTGCTTTGTCAGGCACAATCGAATCTGCGCTAAAGCCCTCCTGTCCAATAATGCCCACTCCTCATCAGTCATCTTTTCTGGCTTTTCTCCAATCAGTGGTTGATGTAAATTCTTTTGATATAAATAGTCTTCCATCTGCAACTTCCACCATTGAAAATCTGTCCCATCAAATTTTTCAATTTCTCCCTTCCTATCTTCCGCCATAACTCCCACTCAAAATCAACACCGATCTGAGTGAAATCTGACCCGAACCTGGCTCTGATACCAATTGTTAGCAAAAGATAGCGGAATAATACTAATGCAACAACCAGCGGAATCAAATAGTAAACCAAAGAGAAAAATAGCAGAGACAAGAACACGCAGATTTAACGTGGTTCGGCAATATGCCTACGTCCACGGGGACCGATCGAAAAACTTCCACTATATCAAAAGAGGATTACAAAACTCTAGTTCTCAACCACAAGAGAAAACACAAAGAAATCACACAAGATTTTGAGATCAAACTCTAATCTCTTATTGCAGTGATTTACCCCTTTGTTTCAGCCACCGAAGAAGAACCCCAAAAGAAGTCCCCCGCCTTCTTTTCACCTTCTTCTTTGCTTTCGGCCGAAAGAAGCAGCCTCCACCAAAAAATAATTAGCACTATCACTAATTATCTTCACCTCTGGCCAATTCACAACAGCAACACAATTGTTTTTCTTCTCCTTGTTCGGCCGCAAACACAAAAGAAAACAATAGCAGCAGCCGCCCCCTTTTTTTTTTGGCTTAATATTTCGGCTAAATATTTCGGCTCTTTTGGCTCTCTCAAATCCTAGTACCATACCCCATATTTATATTATATCATAATGGGTTTGGGCCAGTTTTGAACCCGTTTCGGTTGACCGAAATCCGCTGCGGCAATGGGCTCCATTAGCAACACATTGGAGGAGGATAGAAGTGAGATCGGCTAGGATTAAAATTTTGGGGGTGATCGAAGGAGAAGAGAAGGGAAATCGGATAGGGTTAGGGTTTTGGGAGCGAACGGAGGTGGAGCGAACAGAGAGGATATTATGGAAAAGAATGGTGCTCGCTAAGAAAAATTGGCAACATTTAGAATTTCCCCAAAACTAATAGAAATTCTTTTTACACACACAACTTTGCTCAAAACACCCACATTTAAAACTTTTAAAAAATTACAAATTCATCATTATTTTTTGCCTAAGTTGCTCTTTCACAAATCTTTGGTCAAGTATTAACACCCGACCTAATTGAATACCAATCAAATATAAATATCTGACCAAATTTTATTTGGATCAGATAGTAATATTCGATTAGGATGAAATGATATGGAAAAGAAGAGAGAGTTAAAATTGAAACAGAAAAAAGTATATCTGTTGAGTAAATATAGGATGATTTAAAACTAAAAGTGAGCGTAGAGTAAAAGATTGGCATCTTGAGCAAAGTGGCGTGCGTGAATAGAATTCCCCCAATACAAGGAAATTCTATTTGAGAACACCACTTGTTGCTGAGTGAGCCCACTTTTCAAATTTTAAAAAATTTCAAGTTTGTCATTACTTTTTGGTAAAATTCGGATAGTAATATCCAAGTAAGATGAAATGAGAGGAAAAAAAAGAGAGAGAGGGAAATTTAAAATTAGAAAAAAAAAAGTCGATCTGTTAAGTAAATATAGGATAATTTAAAATTAAAAATGAGTGCAGAGTAAAAAAAAAAAATGGACATTTTGAGCAAAGTGGTGTGCATGAATAGAATTTTCCCAACACCAAGGGAATTCTATTTGAGCACACCACTTTGTTGCTGAGTGTGAGTTTAAAAAAAAAAATTTCAAGTTTGTCAATACCTTTTGGTAAAGTTTATCATTTTCTTTTTTTCTCCCTATTGGCGATTAATCCTAGAAAAATGTTAAACCTATTCGTTTTCACACCGTTCAAATAACGGTGGGCTCACTTAGCATAGTGTGCTCAAATAGAATTTCCCCAACACCAAAAGCCATTTGCAAGCTTTTACATGGCCCTTTAAGATTCCCTCAATATTTATAAAATTGGCATTAGCAGAAGATTTCGCAATATTAGTAATAATGGGAAAAAAATTGCTTAAATTTTCTATATTTGAATATGTCCATCACCCATCTACATGCACACAAATGTAGGTTATTAGAATTTACAAGGTGTCCTAAACGGAATAGGATGAGATGATATCCCACGACACAAACTGTTATACATTTACAAATTAAAGAAAAAAAATCTATTTTATGACTCTAGTGAAAACAAAATAACAAAATTAGCTAACATAACACAATTTTTCTCGTCGATAGAAATAATCAATAGCCTTTTTTCTATATATTGTGTAATGAAAGGTAATCAGTTTTTTCTTTTTAGGGGTTTTTACATATCGGTATCTTAAATCTTTAAAAATCAGACTTTAGTCTCTGAAATATTTATATTTTGACTTTAGTCCACTAAATTCTTTATATTACTTCACTTTAGTCTCTCTTTTAGGTATTTTGTCCAAATAAACGGCGAATTTTAATTTTAATATTTTAGAGCCAGAGAAAATAACTGATATACTCTAAGTCCTAAGTTAGTTCATGTAAGTCCTAAGTTAGCTCATGTTCGTACTTTTTGGTGGGCCTGCAGCCAGGGAGTTTGCAGTGCCGCTTTGCTGCCTGCAACAATGTGCGACGGGGAGAAGAAAGTGGAGAGTGGGGCGGGGGTCTGTAGCGCAGAGCGTCGCAGCGAGAGAGAGGAGGAAGAGGATCAGCAAGAAGGCGCAGGAGCTCGGCCGGCTGATCCCGGCCGGGAACAAGATGAACACTGCGGAGATGTTTCAGGCTGCGTTCAAGAATGTCAAGTTCTTGCAGGCCCAAGTTGGGATTCTTGGCCTCATGAGCACAGTGCAGGTGCCTTACTCTGTTCATTGGGATACTTTTGATATATTTTATTATGAATAGTCTGTACTTTTAGAGTATTATTAATGCAAAATTTAGGTTTATATGCAGAATGACCATGATGAGGTGGCCAAAGAACTCGAGAACTGTTCTCAGTCATCCGAGCCCAATCTTGATGCTTTGCTCCACAACATGCCATCCAATCTTGATCTATGTTCTTGTTCAAGGTCATTTTGTTTTTTTAAGTCCAAATTTCATTCTTGTGTAGCGGTTGCGACCGAGTCCATGCGGCACTGGTGCTTGTGTTGCACTTCTACATGCAACCATAATTGTCGGCGAAAGCGATTGCCAAATGCACTCCGTTGATGCTAATCCTCAGTTACCAGATCAACAAAGGGGTCTCTTTTAACATTTAATATAAAGGCTATAACATGCTCAAGGCCTCAATTGCGGATCTATAGTTGAGATACATTTAGCCATACAAGAAGAAGAAGAAGAGGAAGAAGAACACTAAGACTGAAAACTTAAAATTTCTCCAAGCACCCACAAAAAGCTCTAGTTGAGCTGCTAAAGCTGCAGCATTTACTTCAAATCTCCAATAATGCTTCAATTTTTCCACCGCCGGTTCGGGCCTTACCTGCATGTCCACATCCGAGCCAAGACTCCACAACCATAAAGCTCTCCATTACCATCCAATAAGACTTGGATTTATAGAGAACTTACTACTTGCAGAAATCATACTTTACAAGATAGGGAATATATGATAAGGGAAAGAAAAGAAAGAAGTAAGAGAGATGGAGATTAACTGGGAGGGAAGAGAAATATAAGAGGAAAACGGAGAAGGGAAGCCAATAAGAAGAGTAAGAGAGAAGAAAGTTTCTACAAGTATAACGGAAAATTCGAGTTAAAAATTTAATTGGCCTAAGGAAAGTTAATCAAGGGGACTAAATTGAAGTAACTTAAATGATTTGAGTACTAAAATCAAAATATGACGATGTCAGGAACTAAAATCTAATTTTTAAAAATTTAAGGTACCGATATGTTAAAACCCCATCTTTTTAATAGTCAAACTCACATGCATATTGTTTTGCAATATTAAGCAAATTGATTTGTTTGCTATTAGTCAAAATTGTAACCATTTATAAATTAGAAAGTGTAATGTTACTCGAGGCAAACTCATTGCATGAGAGGTAATCAGTTATTTATCAAATGATTTTGAAAAAAATTAAGTGTGTTCGAAAATGCCTCCTAAACAATAGGAATTTTGATACCGAGGATATAAAGCGTGGCGTTATATAAAGTTATATATTGTGAATTTAAAATCACTCATTTGTATATTTCTTGACCACTTTTTAGTCTCCTTTTCATTTCTAGCACAGTGAGTTTTAATTTTTGATTGGAAATTCCAATAGTATTCTATTCATTAAGTACATAAACTATTCACAATGACAAATGTAAGAATATAATTAAATAAGTGTTTAGTTGCGATTAATCTCTCAACAATTCTCAATAACTCAAACTAATAAAATAAAATATATTCTTAACAACTGAAATCCCAACCGTATATAAATAGGAGATAATATCTAATTTGTAGTATAATTATCTCAACAGATAAAATATCTTTGTTATGTCATTTTAGACAATCTATTGTTATAAGAATAGAAGTAATTTACTCCAACAAAAAATGAGATTCAAATCACATAAACTTGTTTGTTCTAAAGTAATCATGAAAGAGTAACAACATATGATAGAGAAGCAAGCAATTCATATGCAAAAATTATTTAAATTAAAATAAATATTAATTTATAAAGAGGTTTGAGTTGATCTTTATTTTCATTTGAATTTATCATCACAGTAATTTTATAAATTATTTTTTTATAAATTTAAAAATAAATTTAAAATATCTAAAAAAGAATATAAAATTATTTTGTAATACATAATCTATTCTAATTTTATATTATGTTTTATAAGAATTTTCATATTTATCTTCATAAATTATATTAAGTCTCCAACCGTAATTCCACTTATCATTTAAACAAAAAAATAATATTTCAATTTTTTATTTCAATTCCAATTATTACCATTGTTGTAATTTATATTTTATAACGTTTAATTTATCTTATTTGTAATTATTGATTTCAATTCATTTAAAAATTTAATAAAATTAACAAGTAAGATATTTCAACAACCGAAAATGAATTACAACAAGTGAATAAGAAAACAATCACAAATTAATAAATTAGCAATTTCATAAATAATCAAACAAGCCAACAACTCTAATCAACAAAATTACAACAATTCACTAATAAACAAAATAATAATCAACAGTAATATATAAATTACTAAAAAAATAATTGTAAATAACGTAACATAACATAATTTAACATAACGTTACACAATATAATATTAAATAACATTAAAAAAACGTATTGTTACGATTCAATGAGTTATTTTCAGTGGGTTCCGTTAGGTTGCTTAATGCAATATAACGGGTTTCATAACGTGTTATTTTCAACATTAGCCGCGTTCAAGCCATGGTGAAGCCACGTTGAAGAAGCCGCGTGCAAGTTGCATTGAAGCCGTGTGCAAGCCTCGGTGAAGCCGCTTGCTAGCCGCGTTGAAGCCGTGTGAGGAGCGCGTGCGAACCGTGTTGGGGTCATGTCTCGAGCACGTGCAAGACACAATGAAGCCGCAGGTAAACCGCGGTGAAGCCACGAGCCACGTTGAAGCCGTGCAAGGAGTGCATTCAAGCCGCGTACGAGCCCCGTTGAAGTTGCATGTGAACCGCCATTGAAGCCGTGCGGACAGCACGTGCAAGCCGCCGGTGAGCTACATGGAAACCGTGTTATAGTCGATGGAGGAAGCGATGGGAAGAAGAGCGACAACCTATCTGGTGGCGGAGTATTTGCCGACTCTTGATCTTGTATTGAAAGAAGGATGATTTAAGGGAGAGGATTACACCTAGCGGTGAGGATGGGATCTCTGAATCTGTCGAATATGCCGATGAGCAAATACTCAGTGTCAGGAGATCTAAGCAGCGAGCAATATCTCTCGATCCGATGATGATGGAGACGACAGTCTTCTCTTTTCTGGTAGATTCTTTGTCCCTTTTCTTACCTTTGCTACTGGAAACTTTCTGCAGATACCACGCTGTAGTGGAAAATTCTATTTACACACGAAAATTTATCGGTTTTAAAATTTATAAATAATTACAAATTTACCATTTATTTTTTTAACTAAATTATCCTTTTAAATCCCAAACAAATACTTCTTAGAGTTTGAAACTACGACTCATTTTCTTCCTCCTCTATTATTTCTCTAAAATCCTAAAATTATTTTTTAAATAAAATTTATATATATATCCCACAAACTTATCGATTTAATATTTAACCCCCTAAAATTCTTACTATCGCATTTGTATAAATGTTTGGAAGAATTTTAAATTCTTTGAATTTATTGTAACAAGTGAAATTAGGGTTTGAAGTTTGGATTTGAGTTTTTTTTTTTTATTCAAAAGGAAAATTACAAACATGTAATTGGTATCGGAGGACATATCTATGGAACAATTTAAAATTATTTTAAGTTTTTAATGTGAATTTTTATTGTAATTACGTCGGCTTCTGGACGGGTTTTAATACCCGACCAAATAATTCTTTAGTCGGGTATTAATACCCGATCAATATATTTTTTGTTTGGGAATTAATATCTTACTCGGAAAATTTTGGAAAAATTTGGAATGGGACCACATGAGAAAGGATTAAAATTGGAAAAAAATTTGGGCGCAAAGAATAAATTGGTGGTATTTCAAAATGGAAGTTTGAGGTAAAGAGTAATCATGACGTCAAGAGTAAATTGTAGTGCGTAAATAGAATTTTCCCGCTGTAGCATATCCTGACTCGCAACTTTTATACAAAAAAATCCCCAATCTTCCTATTTTAATGCTACATATTCTTGTCTAGCTGAATTTTGATTTGGCGAGTGGCAAGAAATTTTACTCCTTACTGTCGGTAAATTATACACTTTTTATCTATCACTCTCGAAACTTTTCTATCCTGATTAGTTATCCAAGTTAAATCATACAATTAACTTTCATGAGAATCGAACTCAGGATCTTTCCATTTACAGCAAGGAGTGTTACTGGTTGCTAAATGATTTACTTCCTTTATCCTTTGACATCATGAAAGGATTGTTTGTACGTAGACCCCTTTACGACCTCTAATTGCATGATTTCTGGTCCTCTTGCTCAAATGTCATAGTATATGAACTTATACTGTCTAAATAAACATGTTTAGCCCTCTTGCACTGTTTATAACTGACCCGTACGTAGTTATCTTGTGGTATGCATTAAGTCTTGAAACATCATCTAGTTGAGTCAAATGTCTTCCTTTGCCTCTACATTGTCCTTAAAGAGTAATCTCCGATCAGAATAAATGTCGGATATTTTGTATTTCTGTAGCTTTTTTTTTTTTTTTTTTACAGTATTTATTCATCCCTACACCTCTGTAGCATTTTTTTCCCCCATTTTTTGAGTCATGCATTCATATTAATTCAGTTTTTCATTGCATTTTGCTCGTTTAATAAATATCTACACTACACAGTCACACTTTAGTTTGCTCAAATTTTGTGAAAACTAGCTGTTCATTTGAGATGAACTTTGAATTTTTCTTATTTAGTTGACAACTGTTTATTTGCAATTAATACTCAAACATGGAGATACATAGATTATCAAATCTTATAAGTAGTTGAATTCATTCCCAGTGCAGTTACTGGCCTCTGAAACATTTACACAGATTCGAAAGGAAAAAATTATTTTGCAGATATGCAGTATAAAACCTGCTTTAATTGTAAGGAAAGATTAGTTTGAAGTTTGAACCTACACATTTTGTCGTACATTTGTATATATATTTCATTTAATATCTATTCATATATTTTGGTGCCATAGCTTAATGGACCTGACTAGGTTTATTGAATTCGAATCTTATGTTTTTCAAATTTTTTTCGAGATACCTTCCAAGTATTGATTAATATGCATGAAAAAACAAATTTAATTTTTTTTTTTAACATTTCTTCACTATTTTGTGTTGCTTTTGGCTAGATACAAAAATTTGAACCTAGACGTGGAAGCGTAACTTTAACTTGACCCTAGTCCAACCAATTCATTCCAACCTTGCTTTCAATTAACGGAGAGTCTTCCTATTTTAACATGCAACTCAAATAATTACTTTTCAGGTCATATTTGGTTCGCGGAATTGGAAACGCAAGATAGGATCAGTATTAGGAGTATAGTTAAATCTAAGACTTGTAATTCCTTTTATAGCCTTTAGTTTTGTGTTAATCTGGCAGAATAATTAATAGAGATTAACCATGTTACAAGCAATTATGTATTCATTTACCATTTTAAATTGGAGATAAAAGAAAATTAAGATAGTTTTGATTGATAAAAGAGTTACTTTCTAGTTTGGAAGCAAATAATAATTAGGACAAAAAAGACCATGTGTCCAAATTCAAAAGGATAAAAAAGAAGGATTATCAATTTTATAGGAAAAGTGGAATTAATTAGTCCATATTAGGAGAAAAATGGGATAATTTATCCGACTTCACTTGCAAAGCAAACATAAAATTGTGTGGGATTAATTATCCTGTCTCACTTAATCCATCCAAATGAACATGGCCCCAATGGATTGTTTTTTTGATAATTGCAATATGATTATATCAAGTAACTATAATTTATTGTTCTTTTAGGAAAAAGAAAAAAATAAAAGCAAAAACACGAATAAGTCCCTTGAAAATTTCAAAAAGTTGTTCATAGTGACCAAATAGCCTAGTTTTTTTTTTTTCCTCCTATCATATCAACAAATAATGAACTTTTGGTCAATTGTTTTTTTTTTTTAAATAACAATCGTTTGCAGATTTTTTTAAAATTATTATCCTCACATCTAGTAATATAATTAACTTTTTTTTTAAAGTAAAGAGTGAAAGTAACTTTTGCAATCCTATAGACTACATGAAGATCTTGTTTAGTTATGAGATTTAAGAATGATATGAGAACCTCTTTGGTTTTTTATATTTTAAATTTAACATTATTATGTTTTTTTATATTTTTAATTATGATACTTCTAATTACAAAGATAAGGAATATACTGTGTTTAGGCCAATAAAAAGGTTCAATTTGCCATAATTAAATGTACCAATCAACAAAATCTTATAAACGAAAATTTGTTTCCAATTATACAAATATTCTCTAAGATTCATTTACAAGCAAATATAGTAATTAGAGATCATAATCCATGTGATTAATCACAATCACCCTCTCCATCCCTCATTAACCGAGATATTGTTTCCATCTCTCACAAATGCAATTAACACACAATTAGTGAAGATTATTCAAGATCTTATTCCCTCCCCCTCCCTTCTATAAAAACTCTCCAAATAAAGAAAAAAAAACACAAAGAAAAAAGAAAAAGAAGTTTAATGGCGAGAAAGAAGGTGACGCTAGCATGGATCGCTAACCCTGCAGCCAGGAGTGCGACGTTGAGCAAGCGCCGGAAGGGTCTCCTCAAGAAAGTTGCCGAGCTCTCCACTCTCTGCGCTGTCTCAGCCTGCGCGGTCGTGTACGAGCCCCACATGGCCCGGCCCGAGGTCTGGCCGTCGGAATCCAAGGCCAAGGAGATCCTCCGCCACTTCAAGTCACTGCCGGAGTTGGAGCAGACCAAGAGGAGGGTGGACCAGGAAGGGTTCCTTCGACACAGCATCCTCAAGATCAGCGATCAGGTCAAGAGGCAACAGCGCGAGAACAGGCAGCTGGAGATGGCCGTGCTCCTGAACCAGGTCATCGCCGGGCGAGGGCTAACGGACGTGGGGTTCGAGGACGCGGTGCTGCTGAAGCAGCTGGTTGAGGAGAAGGCCCAAGATGTGAAGGACAAGCTTGCGGAGATGAGAGCCTCGCAGACGAAGGCGAAGGAAGAGCTGACGAGCATGATGATGATGCAGAGCCTGATGAACTTTAACCCTAACCCTAACCCTAACCCTAACCCTAACCCGAGCACTAGTTGTATGAAGGAGGAGAAGACAGTGCTAGGGTTTTATGGGGGAGGGGGTGGGCATTTAGATGATGTGTTCATGCAACAACAATTTCACGATCCATGCATTGGCTTTCGGAGCTCACTGTCAGCATGGAACGCAGAGGATCCATGCATTGGATTTAGGAGCTCATCATCAGCATGGAACGCAGAGGATTCATCATTCATTTATGGTGAAACTAATCTGTTTTAGTTAGTTTGATAGTGTCTTAGTTTGCCTTCATGCTTATCTAGTTTTAGGGCTAAGGTTGGTTAGTCGAGTCAGTTTGTTGTCTCAGTCTTTTCATAGTTCTTCTCTTGCCAGACACGTAACCTGTTGGTTAAATTCTACTGCAGTGATGGCTTAGTGGAGGAGGATATCTGTGACAGAACTATAAAAAACTTAATATCTCTTATTTTACTTTTCACGAATAAAAAAAAAAAAGTAAAAACAAAAAAAATAAACAAAAATGCAATGGTCATTTTATTCAAAACTATAATTAGAATTATGACATCGTGTTTCCTCACCCTTCGCACCCCCGTATGCACTGTTCTTACAGATAGAGAGACACTTTTGCATCATATTGTTCGCCATGAAAGTTGCACGCTCTTTATATCGAACTCTTTTCAATAAAATGGTTACAATTGAACGGTTTCCCGTTTACAAAAGATGAGGAAGATTGCTCTCCCTCTTTATTTAATACTGGGTTTCTAGGTAGCTATGGAGGACGATCCTTCTCTCCGTTGACACTCTGTACAATTTCTCTCCGTTGGCTAGAGGGACAAAAATATTTTTTTTTTTTGGCTCTTGATCGCAAAGATCGTTTTTCAGAAAAAGCTCCTCTTGCCGTGCTCTCCTCTGTCCCTCTTCGTGTGTCTTTCGCTCCCCGCCTTTTATAGGAGGCTTGGAGTAACGTCCCGCCATATTTTGCTCGACCGTTAGCTCCCACTACTTGAGAAGTGTCGCCATATTCGTTAGGTGGTTATTCCCACGATCGAAGTAATGCCGCCATATTCGTTTGGCAGTTATTCCCACGATCCGAGGTGGCAATTCTTCTGTTCGGGTCGGGTGACTTTGTATTAAACCCCCACCCGAAAGCTATGGGTAGTGTCGTGAATCTCAGTTTTAGATTCGCGAACCTGTTCCGTCGTCTGGATCGCGGACCTCAGTTTCTTAGATTCGCGGACCTCAGTGTCTTAGATTCGCGGACCTCAGTTTCTTAGATTCGTGGATCCGATGAGTTGCGGGCTTGTGTCTCTGAATTCGTGGATCTGCTTTGCTTTTCCAGAATTTTTTGCCGACAAAACCCCCTCCAAAGTTTTCAAAACTCTCATGATTCTTTGAGGAGTTTCGGAATACTTTGGATATAATATTCTGTATTAGAACTTCCATTGCGTTTGTTTGAAGTCTGTGACTTTGTATTAGCGCCACTACTGCTTCTTGCTTTTGAAGGGACACGTCTCTGTATTAGGGGCGCGACTCTTCATCTTTGAGTAGAAGACGACTCTGTATTAGGGTCGCGAACTCTTGTTTTGGAAGGAACACGTCTCTGTACTAGGGGCGCGAGCCTTCATCTTTGAGTAGAAGACGACTCTGTATTAGGATCGCGAACTCTTGTTTCGGAAGGAACACATTTTTGTATTAGGGGCGCGAGCCTTCATCTTTGAATAGAAGACGACTCTGTATTAGGGTCGTAAATTGTTTTCGGAAGGGGCGCGACTTTGCATTTAGGTCGCGAGCCTTTACTTTTTGAGAAGAAAGCGGCTCTGTATTAGGTTCGGCAACTTCGCTTTTTGAGGAGAAACCGACTCTGTATTGGGGTCGCGAGCTTTTGTGGGAAAGCTGGCAGGCGGTTGTTTTCCTATGGCGTCAGATTCGAGGCATTTTTCTGAGCCGCATTAAATGAAAAGGTATCCACGCGATTCAAGCCGGATATCACGTCTGTTCAGAGATCTTGGCCGTCAAATCACCGGCTATATAACCTCCACTTTACGAGAGGTTGCCCTTATCTCGAGAAATTTAAAATCTGAGTTCTTCGTTTGGACTCCTTAGACTTCTCGTCTTCAATCTACTATCTGATTTTCCGTGTGAGAGATTTCCTCCCTCTGCAAAAGATGCCTGATGAATATCATATATTGTATTTTTCCTCTCATACTTTATCTATTTTTGTATATAAATAAATGCTACTCGGGTATTTTTAGTGTCTTTTTCAGGTGATTCGATTCGTACAAGGAGATGGCAAGAAATCAATGTTGGAGTAGGAAATCAGAGTCCGAAAAGTTTCTAAAGTGAGCAAAACTACAAAGCTACGATGTTTCAGAGACTCAAAGTCAAATACAGTCAAGGAAATATAATTTACAAGACACGAGACGCACGTGGAATAAATTTAAATTTATTTACTCGAAATAAAACCGCTATTTAGCGGGTTTTACCGCCATTTAGCGGTAATTCGTGGGTCCCACTCGCTGAATTTTCTCCCGTGGCTTCGATGTAATTTTGTGATTTTTCAGTTCTGCTAGAAATAGGGTTTGATTTCCGAAACCTATATATTGGCCGTATTCTTGTATTCTAGGTTGTATGCAGTAGTTAATGTAGATTATGATTTAGTTTGTACTCGTCTTCCATTAATAAAATTAGGGTTTTGCTGAAGGGGTGGCGGCCACAATACTGTGCTCCAGAGGTAAGCCATTGTTTTCTAATCTTTATTTGCTTTTTAGATAGATTTAATTGCTTTCTAGATAGATTTAATTGCTTTCTAGTATAGATTTATTTGCTTTCTAGATTATATTTAATTGCTTTCTAAAATCATGAGTAGCTAATTAGTTTAGCTCTAGGATGTAGATGAAGTTAGGATCCACCATGTAATTGCTTTCTAATATCTTTCTTCTTGAATAAAAATAAATAAAGACATGATTTTTCTCTAAAAGGATTAAAATACAATAACTCGAAGATTAAGACTTTGATAGGTTATACTTGAATTAGGTTTCTTGATAGCCTATGCTTAGTTAGGGTTTGGGGTTGTTGATTTTATCTTTTTCATTGAATTATCTAAAGATTTAGTTTGTTTTTATGAAAAGTAGTATCTTTGATGAGTTATACTTGCACACCACTTGATAGCTCATACTTAGGGCACTTTGAATAAAAATTAAAATAAAAAGATCAAATTTTTATGAGAGAAGAAGATAATATAAGTAAGAACATGGTTGGAAACTAGTGGATTCTAGATCCTAGGCTAATTAGAACAAGCAAACTTCAACCCAAAATTCTTTGTTAATCCGTTAGACTATAGAATTAGTAAGAATCGCAAAACACCTTAGATCGCTGTGAGACGACCTGTACAGTGCTACAACGATACTGTGCGCTTGCAGTAATTTATCACATCAATGCCGAAGAAAGCTTCTTCTTCCGACGCCGTTGCCAAGAGTCGTCAAGATCCTCAAGCTGCATCTAGCTCGATAGTGGTTCGGCAGGAACCTTTGACTGGAGGTAAAAAGTCGAAAGGCAGTCCCTTTCTCATTTTTTTTTGTCTTGAATTTGAATGTCTTTTGCAGTTGATTACGCCTCGAATCCTTGGCTAAAGGATCATTATTTCGGATATTCTGATGGCTATGATGGGAATAAAGAGTTCAGATTTGATCACGTCTTTCCCCATTGTACAACCTCGGATAATCAAGAGAGAGAAGACAGGATCCTCCACCCTTCTCGCTCAACATTGCGAGAGCTGATGACCAATGCATCTTTCGAGGGAGAAGATTGGTCTCCATTGCTTAAACCTGTCATTTTGTTTGGGGATCATGTTTCAATGCCCGACAATGGTTTGGAAGATGGTGATTACAAGTGGCTTCGTCAAGTTGAAGCTCACTACTTATTTCTCCCCAATATGGAGAGGTCTTACCCGTTCTTGTTCTTTCAATCCCTTTCCGTGCCCAGACAAATGGACTGGCATATAAACAGACGGCAAGACGGTATCTTATTGGTGGGCTTCAATGCTCAAGGTGCTTTTCCTCGTGGCACTGGGAAGAGCTTTCGTGGATTGCTTCCTGCGTTGCTTAATCGTGACCTCCCTAGAGGCGAGGTTCCCCTAATCGAACAGACTTTCTTGCATCGTTTTACCAATGCACAAGGAGAGTTCCCTGTTCAGGATTTCCGTCCCCCTAGATGGGTTCACTATTCTTCAAAAGGAGAGTGGGCTGTTTTGACCGATTTCTTTCTACGATCATTTAGAGATCAGCTTCATCATGCGGGGCTGTATCGCGCCATCAGGGCGGTTCAGCACGGCATTCCCGCCAGCAGATTTCATTTCTTTGCTTTGTTGAAATTGTATAATCCTGATACTTGTACAATCTTTTGCCCCGGAGGCGAATTGGGTTTCGCTCTCCATGAGATGCATGAGATCTCGGGTTTGCCTATGGGAAACATCCCGTATGAGGAGTATGTTCCTACTGGAGAGAAACTCCATCTATTAAAGACTCAGGACCTTTTGACTTATGATACTTACTGGGAGTTGCTATGCCATTATCATATCTGTACTCACACATCGGGCACCCGTAGTTTGAAGCCAAAGAAGTGATTGCAATATCTTTTACCTAGTTTTTCTAAGAGTACTCCGAACTTCACTCGCCTTCCTCCAGTTTCTGAAAAAGAGGTAGAGAGAAGAATTGCAAGCTTCGGAATAGATACTTATGTTGCCGAAACTGATAAAGATGTTTTCAAAGCTGGAGCGTCCTTTGAGAGTTTTTATTATCAAGCCCTTCAGTCCTTATCTGACCCTGCCTTCTTGGCGGGTTATTTGCTGGTTTGGCTGAAAAAGTGTGTTATTCCTTCGCAGGAAAACATACCCATTGGGGCTGTATACCCAGCCGTTCTACTGGTATTGGGCAGGCGACTTAGTTTGTTGCCCGCCATGGTATGCAGTATCCAAAGCGGATTGAGAAGAATCTCTGATAAATTCTGCAGTGTGAAGAAAGAGCAGAGCAAGAAAGGAGACCATATCATTAAGACTCCTAATCCGCGTGTAAAACTTCCTTATACTTACTTGATAGCCTGGCTGGTTCTACATTGCCCCACTCTGATGAGTCCTGCAGATTCGCAGATTGATTTAAGTGCTCCAAAAGTGTAACACTATGAGAGGTCGCAATGGAAAGGGGGCTACATGGCCGCGATCCGCAAGACCTTTCGTTGTTTCTCAACTTTTGAGTTGTTCAGATATTTTCCATACTTCCCGAATGCTGGGTACGGGGAAGAATTCACGGATTCTGCTGGTGCTGATAAATTACTACCCTATCTTTGGGGTGTTTCTGGTGGTTGTTGAATATCCGCCCAGGACATTTGGTCATTCGTTTGGGGAACATCTGCTATATAGAACCTTACTACCTGAGTCGTTTTGCCCGTCAGTTTGGGTATGATCAGCTCTATGTGGGTAATCCCAATAGGGAATTAAGCTTTGTTGGGAATGTTCTGGAGGGAGCTCGAGCTTGGTTTCATTTTGTTGCAGGTGGAACTCAAGCCAAATTTGATCTTCCGCTCAAGACCCCGAATTCGAATATGAGCTTCTGCTTCTGTAAGTGGTTCGCGGATGCTAACTCCGCTCCTTAGAATTTTAATATACATCATACCAGTCTGCGGGAGATCAGAACTTGGTTTGCTCAGAAAAAGAAGGCCGGCAGCACGAAAGTGGCAGGGATGGAGGACTTCAGGGGTGACAGCGCGTCTAATGAATCGGAACAAAGAGAAGAGGACACTGAGGTACTGGCTCAGGCTGCCTCCCTTGATGATTCTCCCAATCCGACATCGAGAAAGACTTCTCCTCCGTTGCCGTCTTCTCCTGAAAAATCTTCACATAAGCGGAAGAGACTAAGGCGTCTTAGCGACTTGCCTACCATTCCGCGGGGAACTGATTCGCAGAGTACCCTACCTGAGACAAGAACTGCAACACCTACTCCGGTTGCTGAACCCCTCACTGAAGAATCCAAGGATGATGAAGATGATTCCTCCTTAACTCTTCGCTCCCTCAAGAGGTGTCGGAACCAAGGACCTGTTCTTTGTCATGACCCTGCTCCCACTACTCAAAAGGGTCTGGCTCCTCAAAAGGATTCTACTCCTCCTGTTGGCCAGGCCAACGCTGAAGTTAGTGCTCCCTCGGCTTTACAAGAGGACTCTGTAGTTCCTGTTGCTCAAGGCACTAGAGATGATGAAGTGCAAATTATTGGGGAGACCCGCGCGCTAGACTCTCCAAAGGCAGCACCCCCTTCTGAAGATAAAGATGAATGGGGCGATGATGATGACACCAGTAGTGACAGTTTTCGCTATTCTACTCCTCCTTCCGATCATGATAAGTACGTCTTTTTGAGCGAGGAGGTTCGAACCGAAGTATATGGGCTTGCAGTGTTCGGTCCTGAGGTGTACAGACTTGGAGAATCCAGCGTCCAACCTTTAGGTTTTCATCTTCTTTTTTCGGCAATTATGCTATTTTATCAAATGATACTGTAATACTTAACTATCAATTTTCTACTTTTTTCTAGCTCCAGTTTCGACTCCGGACTTAGAGTGTATAGGCGCGAAGGTGACCTCCCCAAACAATACTATCGCAAGAGCTGAAACGGGTGAGACGGCTAAAGTTACTACTTCTGCGGTAGATGCTTCAGAAGCAGTGGTTCTCTCGGCTGCCATATCTACGGTTTCGGCCACAGCCACTCCAGCTGTTGCTGCAGTTCAAGAGATTATAATTGGTAGCTCCGCGGAAATTCCCAGGGGTGCCATTCCTCATGGTGCTGGCTTTATTGCGGATCAACCTGCTTCTGCCTCCTCCAGTATTACTCCTTCTCATGCAGAGATCGACATGCTTGAGACTGATTTGCTGAAAGACACAGTAGAGACTTTCTTTCTCTTCTTGGACCGCTGTATTGAGAAAATACTGAGGGGGGTTCCTTTTGCTTCGCTCGCCAATGTTCTCAATATTTATCTAACCGGTATTGTTAGCATTGGTGGGGAGAATAGAGCCGCTCCTTTTAGGCTTATGATAGCTCAGCTCCAAAAGTACGCTGAATCCCTGTCGAAAGCCAAAAGTGCTGATAAATCAGAGATAGTGGATATCATTTTCCAGAAGCTGAAAGAGAAACAGCTTAAGTCTCAAAAGGAGATTCAAGAGAAGGCAACTGTTTGCAAGGCCTCTTTAGAGAAATGTCAATCAGATCGCGAATCTCTGGTTCTTCAAGTGGAGGCCGCTGCTTCAATTGTCAAGAGCCATGACCAAGCTATTATTAAGGCTCAAGAGTCCATCTCTAAGGCTCAAGCTTTCTTGGCCAAAATAACCAAGGAGCGCGACGAATCAATGAGGAACCTCGTCGACTTATCTCGCCAGCAGGACAATACAAACAGAGATCTCCAGGAGATACATACTGAATTGGCTACATTGGAGGCTGCTGCGGCGCAGAATGTAGTCGTTAGTGATGAGGACTTACGTCGCCAAGCCACTGTTCAAGCTTACGAATCCCTCCAACAAGACATTGAGGATGCGGAGGAGAAAATAAAAACCCTTTTGAACCATTGAATTGTAGAACTCTTGTGTACACTGCTTTAGTTCTCTTTGTAACAGTTCCCTTGTCATTTTATAGAGAACTTGATTTTGGCCTTCTGCGGTACGGTCTTGCAACTGTTCTCCAAAGACTTATAGCGAACTTGCCATCTTTTGTCTAAGATTTGCGAACCACCACAAAACTCTAGTATCTGTATATCTATTTCCATATAAATTTTAGAGGTTCGAGGATTTACACAATCCATATCTGACCCGCGACCCGGGTTCCGGAATTCTGGCCCGTGATGTTTCGTCTGGAAGTTCGCGGAATAGACCGTAGATTTTTCTAGAATTTGTAGAGACTTCCACGAGCCATGGGATGCAGCCGTTTGGACGGGGAATTCCAAGCGTTGCATGCCTTTATTAATGACGAGATCTCCGGGTTGTGATATCTAAGCGTCCCATGCAACAACAATAAATTCTGTTGAGATCTGAACTGAAAATCTTGACCGAAGATCTCGGTCTTATCTCTTCTAAACTTGAGGTCACAGTTAGGAGCTCGCCTATATAAGGCACATGCTCTCTTCAATGAAGGATCATTCAGCCGTGAGAAAATTTCTTCTTGACTCTCTTCTCTTTCTCTCTTTTGTAGTCGATCCACCAGCGCAACTATATTTTCTTCTTCTTCAACCGAAGTGATGGATAAGAGTTGGCATGTCATAAGACCTCCAGACTGCATCAATCCAGCGGGGTGTCTCACCGACAAGGTCCTTCTGACCATAGTCATTTTTCTTAATTAAGGTATACCTTTTCTTCTGATTTATACCCTCCTCTTCCTTCTTTTTCTTTCTTTTTAACAAGGTTTTGTTTTGGCTGCAGGAGATAACCGTAGTCATTCTCCTTAACAATGGCCCAGACCCAATGAGCTCGTAATTGCTTCTAATGCCTCAAGGGGCTTGGAAGGTCTCATATATCTTTCATGAGAGAAAAAATTTCGGGTCTGGGGCATTGTTTTTCTTCTTTCCTAGTATCCTACAAGATTGGGGTACTAATGACCAGGACCTTGAATTTGCGCAACCCGTTAGCTATATAGCTGGGGTTTGCATTTGGTATGCCCAGTTGTGAACTAATCAATTCACTAGTATCATCCCTGTGAGAACCAACCAGGAGGTCTCTGATTGTGGTAGGAAAGAAGAAACAAGATTATGCCTTTTAAGCCATCCTTAAAAAAAAGGAGGCTACAAGAGCAAATTGGAAGTGGAGGCCACGGAGCAAACTTTTTGATCTTTACTATGCCGAAAGAGGATGTTACAGAAGCAAGTCTGTCATTCCAGAAGAAGGGCCTGCAGAAGCAAACTTTTTGATCTGAACTATAGCGAAAGAGACGGTTACAGAAGAAAGTTTCCTCTTTTTTTTTAGTGATTTTTATTTACTCTAATTGGCTGTATAGCACTTAGAGAATTCTCTATAATTTTGTTCTGGTGATGAATAAAGAAGTTATTTTCTTTCTACGTAACTGAGAGTATCTGAAAGATGATTCTGATGTTGATTACCAGAGATAACTGTTAACTTGATAATTTCGAAATGAATCACAATTTTCTAAGTACCCAAAACTACAATGAATGAAAGAACTTCTTGTTGATAAACTTGATTCGCCAAATGTGTTATTGACTTTGCAAATTTGATGGACAGGGGAATCTGATTCGCCAGAGGTAATTTTTAACTTGGCAAATTTTGATAGAAGGGAAATCTGATTCACTAGAGGTAATTTTTAACTTGGCAAATTTTGGAAAAAGGAAAATCCGATTCGCCAGAGGTAATCTTTAACTTCGCAAATTTTGGAAAAAGGAAATCTGGTTCGCCAGAGGTAATATTTAACTTGGCAAATTTGATATGAAGAAAAATCCGATTTGCCAGAGGTAATTTTTAACTTGGCAAATTTGATATGAAGAAAAATCCGATTTGCCAGAGGTAATTTTTAACTTGGCAAATTTGATAGGAAGAAAAATCCGATTTGCCAGAGGTAATTTTTAACTTGGCAAATTTGATATGAAGAAAATCTGATTCGCGAACTAAATGCTTTTTAGTTCAGAACCAAGAACTTTCATTGACGAAGTTCTGATTACAGAGAAACTATTTGCTCATGACTAGCATAGAACTGCCCAGGCCGTATTATAACTGGTATTCTGCAATTTTGCTAAGGATAAACTTCTTCAAGAACTTGCCGTTGATTAGCATTAGGATCTTGTCACCATTAGGCTTTGTCAACCGATACGCCCCGTTGGAGTAGACCGTATCAATGACGAAGGGTCCCTCCCACTTTGGCTGGAACTTTCCCCTAGGCTTCTGGCTTGTTATGATTGGTCGTCTAACTGACAGGACCAGATCACCTTTCTTAAAAGCCCTTCGTTTAGCCTTTTTGTTAAAGGTTCTGGAGATCCGCGCCTAGTATAGCTCGATACTCTGTTGAGCTTCTAAGCGTTTGTCATCCAAGGCTTCTAACTCTTGGAGCTTTTGCTGATACTTTTCTTCTTCTGTCATCCTTGTTGTTAACGCGACTCGTAATGAAGGGATTTGGATCTCCAAAAGCAAGACCGCTTCTGATCCATATACCAAGGAGAACGGCGTGGCATTAGTGGGAGTTAGGACTGTGGTTCGGTATGCCCACAGACACTCTCTGAGCTTTTCGTCCCAATCCCGTTGATTGGATGACACAAACTTCTTAAGAAGTTTTACAATGGTCTTATTGAAGGCTTCTGTTAGACCATTGGCTGCAGGGTAGTATGGCGATGAAGCCACATCCTCGATCCTGTATTTGTTGCAGAATCTGGAATACACTTGGCTTACAAACTGAGGTCCATTGTCATGAATTATTCTTCTAGGCACCCCGAAGCGATAAAGCACATGGTGCTTGATGAACTTGATAACATCTGACGATTTTACTTCGGTCAGGGAGATGGCCTCAGTCCACTTTGAAAAGTAATCAGTTATGGCCAAAATGAACCTGTGTCCTCTCGTTGATGGCGGAGAAATTGACCCTATGATGTCCATACCCTATTGCTCAAACGGCCATGATGTAGCTGTCGGGTGGAGATATTCTGGAGCTTCATGTATAAAGTCTGCATGTATTTGGCAGGCCCTACACTTCTTGGCGTAGTTGACTGCTTCTATCATTATCTTAGGCCAATAATAACCCATCCTTCGGATTCTATTCAAGAGTTTCGATCATGCCTGATGTGCTCCGCAGATGCTAGCATGAGCTTCTTCAAGTATCTTTTGAGCTTCGCGGTTGGAAAGACAGCGAAATAAAACTCCGTCGTAGGATTTTTGTACAACGTCTGGAGTTCCGCGTTGTAGTAAAACCGGACGGCCCTTCTCTGAATGGATTTGGCTTCTTTTGAACTTTCGGGTAATATCCCGTAAAGGACATAGTCTATATAAGGAAAACGCCAATCTCTTGGCTCTAGGCTAGATGCGCAAGCATCAGCTTCGTTTTCTTGTGGCTTTTTCGCTTCTTCTTTGAGCTCATCCTTTGAACATAACAACTCCTTGCTGCTTACCATAATTTACCTTTTAGCATGCTTGGGCAAGGCTAATGTAGCAGCCAAGGAAGCTAGCAAATCTGCATAACTATTGAGGTGGCGCTTTATGTGGCTGATATAGAAACCAGTGAAACCGTTAGCGACCTTGATCACCGCATGATAATACGGCAGGAGGTCTTAATGTTTGACTTCGTACTCCCCTTTTATTTGATTTACAACGAGTTGAGAGTCCCCATATGCCTCCAAATATTTGACCCCCAGTTGTTTGGCTATTCTTAAGCCGATTAGGAGGGCGTTGTATTCCGCGACGTTTTTGGAGCACGAGCTTGTCAATGAGTAAGCTTGAGGAATGATGTGGTTGCGAGGAGAGACGAGAACAACTCCCACCCCCGCTGTCGTCTTTCCTTTGGATCCCATTCGGGAGGCACCATCAAAAAAAAGTTGTCATACACCTTTCGAAACCGTATTTGATTCGGAAGACCTTCTCGAACTATCCTTTTCTGGAATTAAATACCGTTCCTCCAACTCTCCTGTGATTTGTTCATATAACCTCGAGGATGCCAGGACTGGATGTTCGGCCAAGAAGTCGGCCACGGCCTGTCCTTTGATAGACTTCTGTGGGACGAAGTGCATATCATATTGTGATAGCAAAATAGCCCAATTGGATAGTCTTGAATTTAATGACCCGGATTTAGTCATTAATATTCTCAGAGGGTTAACTCTCGATACAACGTGGATAGTTTGTCCAACTAGGTAGTGTCGCATTTTCTGCATTGCGAACACCAACGCTAGACATTCTTTTTCCATGAGATTATACCGGTGTTCCGCCCCGATCATCATTCTGCTGAGATAGTAAATGGCTTGCTCATGGCCTGACTCATTCTTCTGCGCTAGCAAAGCGCCCAATGAATGGTCCATAGCCCTTACATATAACTGGAAGGGATTTCCCGAAACTGGGGACACGAGCACTAGTGGTTTCGTGAGATATTGTTTGATCTCTTCAAAAGCCTTTTGGCATGCGTCATCCCAGATGAACGACACTCATTTTCTCATCAATCTGGTGAAAGGTTGACATTTACCAGATAAATTTGATATAAATCTGCGAATGTACGCCAGCTTGCCTTGCAACCCTCTTAACTCTTTAAGCTTAAGGGGAGGTGGCATGTTTTGGATAGCTTTGACTTTATCTGGATCAAGATGTATTCCTTTCAAAGTTACGACAAAGCCGAGGAATTTCCCACTAGAGACCCCGAGGAAAGACTTAGCTGGATTCATCTTGAGCTAGTGTTTCCTCATAAGGTCAAACACTGTCTTCAAATCTTTCAAGTGATCTTCTTTGTTTCTGCTCTTAATTGCTAGGTCATCTACGTAGCACTCCACTGTTTTCCGGAGGTGCTCTTGGAAAATTCTTTTATATATATATATATATATATATATATATATATATATATATATATATATATATATATATATATATATATATATATATATATATATATATATATATATGAGAAAACGGGAAATTCACTGGCGGTGAAGGGAGTTCATTCACCGCCACTTAGATGGTCCAATAAAATTATTACACATAGCGTCACTTAAGGTAACAAATAAAAGAATTTCTTTAACCGTCTTGAGTGGCACCACGTGTAATAATTTTATTGGGCCACTTAAATGGTGAAGGAACTATCTTCATCGCCGGTGAATTTCCCATTTACTATATATATATATATATATATATATATATATATATATATATATATATATATATATAATAATCCCTCACCCTTGCAATATTTTTTGGGCCTAATTTTACACCTAAGTTTGCAGGGGAAATTATAAAGGGCACCCCTCGATCTCTAACAAGGGCATCCAAATTCTAAGTGGCACCCAAAATATTTTTAAAAAGTCCAATTTTTTTTTTTTTCAGTGTGCCCTTTCTTTACCAGAGCCATCATCGACGCACTGCTCCCTCCTCTGCGAGGCATCGACATTGCCCTGTTTCTCTCGTGAGTCCTCGACGACGCCTCCTCTCCTGCACTCTGTCGACGCCCCACCCCCCTCCCCCGTCGCTCTTCGATGTGGTCCCCCTCCCTCGCGACTCTTTGGTGCTCCCCTGACCCTACCCTCTTCCTTCCGCAGAGCGACACGCTGATATCTCGTTGTGGAGAACTTTCCGATAGGGTTTTACACAACTGATTAGGGTGAAATGCATACGGTTTGTGTACTCCGTACGAGATTTATCTTGGTCAGTCTGTGATGGCTGACCAGAGAGATTTTCCGTGAATTTCTCTGTGATTATTTTGTTAGATATTAAGAGCCAAACATCCATTAACAAATCTAATTTCGAACCTCCTTTATTAGTGAATAGAGGCTGGTGGGACTGACTTCAAACTAAACATATATATCTCAAACTTATAAATTAAACCAAAAAAAAAAAAATGATTAAGCAAGATACATATATTCATCAAGTTACTCGTAATAGGGAGTTTCTAAAGAAGCACACCATTTTTTTTAGTTTATAATAAGATTGTCCTAAATTTTTGGTTAAGACGAAATTGTCCTCTTCTTCAAGCTCAGCTCCACCTCTCCCTCTGTGCGAACCGCTGCAGATTTTTTTTTTTTTTTTTGGAAGCTTTAGATCTAATCCACTTGACTTGATCTGCAATGGGTTGGAAGAAAATTCTGCAGTTAGTTGGGGGAGGTGGCTAGCCTTAGAGAGGAGGAGAGAAATTTCTAGGGTTAGTGGAATAGTTGAGTTTTAAGGAAAGTGGGTGAGAAAATGTAAGGAGAGTATTTTAGATATTTTCAATGTGCTATATTTTTAAAAGAGAAGGTAAACTCAGTAGGAAAAATGGTGTGCTCCTATAGAAACTCCCCTCGTTATACTAATGTAACTTTAACATTTTACTCTCAAATAATTGTAACATATATATTTAACATTTTACTCTCAAATAATTGTAACATATATATCAGACTGATCCATAAATTATAAAGAATAAATATTAAGTATTCAGGCTGATCCATAAGTTAGAAAGAATCAGGTAGGTGGGAAACAACCGAACTAATTTGCATAATTTCCGCGGTTATTCACTGACAACATTTTTGTCGTTCAATCGATAACCACCGAAACAAATATAAATTAGTTCATCAATAAGTTTTAGTTCAAATGACATTATCTCTCTCCAATTTGCGAAAGATTCTAAGCTCTACTTTTTGTGGGAGCTCAATTTAGATAATATTGTAAAAAACTTATGTGTGATTTTGACTAGCAAAAAAATTATAAATTAGTTCGATTAATATTGCAAAAAATATATGTGTGTTATTTGACTAGAAACAAAAATATAAATTAGTTCGGTTAGTGCCAATCGATTAGACACAAAACCCATTATTTTTTTAATATTGGAAAATAATGTAAAAATTTTAAAACCCACGGACCGGACACATTAGTTTGTCCTTCTTGTGTTGTATCGGTTGAGACTGCTTCCATATTCATTTTAACTATTTGGCCTAAAAATTTTCCGATCCTTTTCGAACTTTTTGAAAACTAAAAAATTAAGGCTTTGGAATAGAAGGAAAAAAAAAGAAAAGGGAGGAGGAAATGGGAAGTAGAGTGAAGGCCGGCGGAGAAGGGCTAAATGCATTGGCGAATGGACCATTCTCGAGAGAGAGGAGAGAGAGAGAGGGAGAGGTGGGTGTCATTAGATCTAAGAAGAATAAGGATATATTTATCCAAATAAAATAATAGGAAACTCTTAATTAAAGTTTACTTTAGCACTTAGAGATTTGAGGGATGCCATTAGAATTTCCGCGCTTGCAGTTGCAGGTGGGATCCAAATCTGTTTTCGGCCCATTGATCCAAGGTCCAAACCGATCCAACCCAACTCGATCCCCCGTGGTAGCCGGAGTTATAAAGGCCCACACCAAATGCATATGGGCACTCCCATCCCCTCACACTGCAGTGGGGCCCATACACTCGTGCGGTGATGCTCTCGTACATTTGGGGTGTGGCTATAATTTCCTCTTGGTTGTGGGTGGGCTGGCCTTCACCTGAGCCCAACAGCCTATAGCCCGACCCGCAATCGGTCGGTTCCAATCTAAACCGGTTCCGCAAGTAACCCAACTACCAAAACGTTATATAAAAACATCCCCCTCGCGCTCGCCCATTTCTCCGTAGTCTTGCGCTCTAAGAATCAGGAGCACGACAGATCGATACGAAAGAAACTTCTAGAGAGAGCTCGTTCGTTCGATCATTCATGGGGTGGAAGTGGGAAGACGACGAGCAAGTATCCAATTCGATCTCATCAGCCACCAGAGGATTGGGCGATCTCGTAAACCCTAACCCTAGGGATTCGATGGCCGAGGAGCGCTGCTCGACGAGGAGGATCGTGAAATCGAGCTGCAGGACTCAGGAGGTCGAGCCCGGCCGGTTCGTTCGCAAGTGCGACAAGACCGAGCAGATCCTTAGGGATTGCATTGGCCGGTACTCGATCTCGATCTCCTATTTTTCGAATTATTTTTTATTTCATGCGGTCGATTGTGGCTTTGGTTTTGTACGCTGATGTGTATTAAAATTATCTTTTTCTCGTTGTTAGATTACATTGTCAATTCTGATTGGTATGCCTTTGTGTAAACCCTAACCATAGAAGAAAATTTTATGGGTTTATGAGTGAAAATTAAAATAAGAAAAAGAAGGAAAGAAGATGGGGATTGGAATAAGAAATTACCTTCTAGTACGATTTTTTGTGTAAGTGCTCCTAACAACGTGATGTATAAGCGTACTTTTTCAATTTTTAGAGAGAGAGAGACACCCATTTGTTTAGAATTGAAAATATTTTAAAGGTAACGGGCTGCCCTATTTGTTTAATATTGAAAATTTTAAAAAGTGCAGCATTATTTGATACTAGTTTCGATGTATATGTAAGAAATTAGAATAGGTTTTTTATTTCATTTTTTTGATGCATTTTAAGAAAATTAAGGTTGAATATGCTGTAACCCTGGAAACTATTAATTTGATTAAAATTTGAAGAATCCATCAAAGACGATTTTTTTGTTTTGAAGGATTCATGGTATATTTGGAGGAATTGAAATAGAAGGCTGGACGAATGGCATGGCTGGCTGGTTGTTTTGTGTTTTGTGTTTTGTTTTTTGTTTTTTGTTTTTTTTCCCTTTCTTCTAATGGGACCGCATTCAACAAATTCTTGAAAGCAAATTTTGGTTCCCCCTATTTCCATTGCGAACCTAAATAGTACCGGTATTCCTATACTGTTGTTGGAGATGCATCAATTCGGCATATGCTGCGTAGCTGCGACTGCTATAGATGGATGGCATGCATGCAGCTAATGTCTCTACAATTTGGGGTTGAAACTAGATCACACCAACATTTAGTTATATCCTAATGCCAAACATACTCTGTGTATATTTTTTGGCAGAATCTGCCCAAAACTATACTGTGATTGAGGTGCCTGAATAATCGTGCATGGTATTCTGATATATGTGTTCCAATACTCTATTTTATGAATATGGATGCACATGTTTTATGATGCTAATATTAGTTTTCTTGCTTTTTACAAAGATTATGGAGCTAGTTTATAAGTTGGATCTAGACCTTCTACTTTAACTATTCAATTTATAGATGTAGTTCTCATGTAAAATGCATTACTGGAATAAGTTAGTGGTTCTTGCATGATATAATTTGTCCGAGTAGCTATTTTATATAAATATTTGAATTTAATCATTGAAAATTAGTTGAATATTTATTTATACTTGATAATAATATGGTAGAAGCTGTTGTGTATTAGGTACTAGACATCAAGATATTGCTCATCTTTTCTCCATGATAAGTTTTCAGATTGAACATGTATATAAGTGTAATTTATAAATATTGTACCTTATATGGGTATGGAAATGAGTTAAATTGCATTTTTTATTCTATAAACCATATAATGATTTCACTACAGAATCACATCATAGAAGCAGATGTCCAGCATTAAAATTGCATTCTTAAGGCATCTAAGCCAACTGTTGAGTTCTTATTTGATTTACCCGTGCCATATAAATTCTTTTTCATGGCCTACTGACCTCGATCCTTCTATATAGAACTTTATTTATACTTTAGTATGTCTAAAAAGGTACTGTTTCATCAATATTGCAAATTTGCAATTATATATGATAAGTGGAACAAGATCAATTGTTTGCATAGAAGCATGAAAAGGACTTCTCGTAAGTGCCATATGTGTTTGGCGTTTAGTGTGCTGATCTTATAGATGTTGCATCATTATATAATGTTGCCCATGCAAACACATTATTTCTGTCAAACTTTGTATCTGCTCTTATTATTAATTGAGCTAATCTTGTAGAAGGTGGACCATTGGACAATGTAACAGCCCCTGCAATCACATTATGCCTGTCCAGCTTTGGTTCCTAACCTCTATATACTCTTTTTATTAAGGATTTTTTTTCCTTAAATATAGTATTTAAATAGATAGATAAATAGACTTGAGAGAATTTTTTTTATAGATTTATACATCTTTCTCGTGTTGTGGGCACTGGCGCCAACTGCATGTGCCTACATATGGCAGCAATTTTTTTTTACGGCAGCTTCCTATTACCACATTTTTCTAACGCGATGCTAATAAACCCCCAAATTTACAATCAAACACCCAATTCATATTAAAGGCTTTCTCTCAATCGTATATCAACTTCTCGTATAGAAAGAAATTAGCCTAAGATTCTTCGCCACCTCATCCCACGTCCTCCCCTTTTCCTCTTACTCCGCAGCGCTGCCTTCCCTTATGGGTGCTCCTTCTCCAAGTTCTTACACCTTTATTCTCTCCTCTCTCCTCCTTCACAGCCTAATCTGAAGGTTCTGTCAACTCTCTCCACTCTCTTTGCTTCGATTGGCCACCCTTATCAATAACAAGCTCCTCATAGGGCGCGACTTCGAACCTTGCTGGTTGTTGTATAAGAAGGCAATGTCCACGATCATGATGTTTTTCAATTTGGAAAACTTTTACTGGTTCGTGATTAGGAGAATGCAGTTGTTTTAACCCTTACGACAACTTTAGAATTCTCATAACGGTGGTGTTTGAGGTGGGCACGAAGCACTATTGAGGCTGATGGAAGCTGAATTTGCTGCGGTGAAGGCAGTGTTCTAATAGCAACCGTAATATTAATATTGCATTTTGAAGCATTAACTGCAATGATATACTATATTTCATATTGTTTATCATTTTTTGGGTAAATAGTGGTGCAATATCGGTTTGGAGGTGATACTATGGGTAGGGGTGAGCAGTTTTTGAAAAATATCATCCTGACATGTGAAATCAAATTGAACCGAACCGATTGGTTTGAATAGTTTGGTTTTCGGTTCAGGTCGGATGGAAAATAGTTCATTTCGGGAATCGGGTCTATTTCGGTGGCGTTAACTCCAATCGGAACCGACTGAAAAAATCGAATACTTATCCTATCCGACCTGTTAATCCCTTAATCCTACCCTATCCGTAACTCGATTCCCTAGAAAAACTGCACACTCGCATTAGTCGCCTCTCTCTCTCTCTCTCTCTCTCTCTCTCTCTCCTTGATTAAACTTCCTAACCCTAGCCGTAACGGAAGCCCTTGTCTTCTCTCTTCGCTCAATCATTCCTCTGTGCAGCTCTGTCTATGTGACTGCGACTCTTTGAGTCCCAACATCGCTCCGAGCCTTCGTCATCGCCATCACCACAACTATCATACCTTCGTCTTTGTTATTGCCACTGCCGCAGTTCGATTCGTCAATCCAGAGCTCCATCAATTATTTTCTTAAGGTAAAAGCATCAACTTTGTTTGGATTCGATTGGAAGGATATTCAAAAATGGTAGAAAAAGATGCCTACTTATGTTTGATTGGTTAGGTATTATGGTGGTATGCAAATTGGGGGATGCATCAAAATTGTTTGATTTTGATTTATCGTTGGGAGGGTTTAGTGTCTGGTGTAGGGGCTTTTGTTTGATTTTAATTTGGAAGTAGGATTCATTCCATACACTCAATCAGGACTTGAGTAAATGTGCTTTTTCCATTGCCCTCCCAATTTTTTTCTTTTTATGATTGGTTTATTGATTGAAGCCGTGAAGCCTGATATTCTTCGAAGTTCAGTATGTTGTATTCCTGACTTTAGAAGCATGCAATCTTTAGCTAGCATCCTTTAGCTATTTACATAAGCTTGAGTCAGTCATAATTTGTTGCTTGAGTGCATCATGAATGTAGTTAGACATCTATTACTGTTATATCTCTGGTCTTGGGCCAATTCTTTATGCCAGTTTATATTTCTAATTATCATATACAAGTTTTCTAAGTCCTAGTGGTGGAACAAAATACATTTGGAGAGAAATATAATAATGAGATACATTATAATAATGAGATACATCTTGCATTTCAATCAGTAGACACTTGCTCAGAAGTTCTTTGTAGTTTTTCCCCTAGTAAGTCTGGACAGCGACTGTAAAGAAAAGGAGGTTAGTAATGACATATGCTGAATTTATGTACAACTGTTTTTTCCCTTATCAAGTTTTATTGCATATCTTGGGAAGAGTGCTATGAGTTGGGATAATATCTTAAATGTGAGGTAGGAAATGTGGAAGCCATTTAAGTAAAATATCTTTAACATGCATGATCTATTTGACCTTTGAATCTACATACTCAAGGTAAATTATGAAAGTCACTCTTTTAATTGTTTGTTATTAGCCAAAAATAAAAACTCAGCTCGTCTTTTAATTGTTTGTCTAGCCAGAATATATCTGAAGTAAGTAATCAATTAAGATCAATTAAGATATTGTTCAGTTTGCCCATACTCTCAAACTCAATCCTCTTGTTGAAAATTTTAGACTTTGTAGCACCCTAACTTATACACTTTCACTTGGTCTGATTTCAATGTGTTGTTTTAATATCATATTATGGACAACATAACGCTATCTTTTTAATGTATTATCAGTTCCTAAGTAGATGGACTTTCTTTATTATTTTTTGCTTATGTGGACTTTCTTTATTATTTTTTGAAGGGTTGAAAGTTGTGTTGGTGAGACAAACCCTAATAAAAGGATGAATATCAATGACGGTACTATAAATACAACCACCAATAACATAACCATACAAACAAATCCAACCGGGTCAAATACAATTGGAGCTTCTGAAGCAAGAAAAGAAAGGCGATGCCATCAAGATCTAATGTGTGAGACTATTTCATCAAGTGGGATCAAGAGACTGATGATATGCGAGGAGAAGATGAGCTACTTAATGAGGATGAATGCTGATGCAGGTATTGTAAAAAGTTTTATAGTTGCAATACCAAAAAAAAGGGCACGTCTTTAGTAATAAATCATGCTAATAATTACAAAGAAAATCCTCACAATAAGGACAGACACCAAGAATAGTAAAGTCTCCAATCAACTAGAGACGATAGTAGGATAGAAACCCTAAGTATTTGGAAATATGATGAGAAAGACGGTTAGATTGATGCTATTTAAGATCATAATTCTAGACGAACTGTCCTTTTAGTTTGTGGAAGGTGTTGGATTTAAACTTTTTATGGGAATTGTATGTCCTAAATTTGTGGATGATTGGAAGAGATATCTATCAACTCTAGCTAGACGAAAAGATAACTTTAATAAAGTATCTGAAGATGACATCCCATTATACTTGTCTCACTATTAACACATTTAGTTCAAAAAATTAATTACATGTCTTACTGTGTGTTGGAGTGGAATCGATTGGAATCTCTACAGGAGAATTTTAAACTTTTGTCCTATAACAAACCATAGAGGGGAAGTTCTTGGAATCACGTTGGAAGCATGCTTATATAATTGTGAAATTGAGAAAGTCTTGACAATAATTATTCATAATGTAAGTTCCAATGACAAAATGATATAATATTTGAAGAGAAAAATTATAAATTGTAATGATAAGCACGATACTTTTCTTGGGAGTGAATATCTTCGCATGCGTTGTTTTGCATACATTATGAATTTTGTTGTGCAGGATGGATTAAATGCAAATAATGAGCTCAGTTCAAGGGTTCAAAATGCTATCAAGTATGTGAAATAATCATCTTTACGATGGGCAAAATGGAAGACTATGTTGAGAATGAGAAAATAGTAATTGAGATAGGAATGTATTTGGATGCACAAACACGTTGGAACTCAACATACTTAATGTTGCAGGCGGTTAAAAAATGCCTGTCTGCTTTTTATCAGTTTGAAGTGGAGGATCCTTTATTTAGACAAGTTGGGGGTGATGATGGGAAGGGCATGCCTGATGAATATGATTTGGATTGTATTAGTCGATTGTGTCGGTTCTTGTAAGCCTTTTATGACTTGACTTTGAAGGTGTTGAATACTTTATATATAACATCTAATATGTTTTTTCATTAGATCACCAATGTTGAAGATGAGTTATGTAACAACCTAATTTCATCATAAGTTACATTCTTGATATCAGATTAATCCCAAAATAAATGCGTTGTGTTTGACTCATTTTTCTATATTTTTATGATTTTCTTAAAATTTTTAAGATAGTCACTTAAAATAATATTATTTTAATCACCGGTGGGTCCTACACATATTTTTACTAGTCTCTCTTCTTTGATTTGTAAAGATTAAGTTTGACTTTTTTTTGGGTTAGTTTAATTTGAAATTATAATATTAAATAACTCTAATAACCTATTATTAGTATTCATTTGTCCTATGCCTATTTTGTTTTATTCACCCATACCTTACTTTACCATGCTTGTCCTTTGACAACCATCATCTAATCCCCCATATCCCTCATTTATTATATTTTTTTTTTCTTCCCTTTCATTTGTTTTCTCCCTTTCATTTTTTATTCACCTCCTTTTTATTTTTTTACTCCAACTCAAGAGAAGAAGAAAAGAGAAGAAGAATAAGAAGAAAAGAAAAAGAAAAGAATAAGAAGTTCCATAACCTCAAGATAGGCTTACCTTCTCTAACCAATCAAGGCAAGTAAAATCACATTCCCTCTCATGTTTTATTTCTAATTCTAATTGTTTATGGTTAACTTAGAATCTTGATTTGTTAAAACTTAAAAACATAATATCTCTATACAAAAATCTCTATGATTATTCTAGAAAAATAAAAATATGATTTTTTATACTTTACCCTATGTTTATATATCGAATTTATCATTTTATTTATAATCTCTCATTCTTAAACTACAAGTTGTAAAGTTAAACTATATGCTTTATTTTTAAATTATAAAAATACTACCTTTATGAATATTCATCATGTTTGGATATACATTTGAATTTTTCATATAAGTTCTTTATATATAATGCAATGATTTTTAAATCATTTTCCACTTGCCATTAGAACATAGGTATATATATATATGTATGTATTCATAATCATGTTTTAAAAAGAAGATTTCAAATAAATAAGTTTCTACATTAAATTGTTAAAATATTTCTTTCATACGAGATATTAAGTTAGGTCATAATTCTTTCTATGCTAATCCATGTTTAAATATATACATATATATATACATGTCTAAGATTTAACAAATTTGCTACTTTCCATACTATGAAATCATACTAGAATTTAGAAAATCAATATGTTAAACTAATTGTTATAAAAGTGTTAAGCCTATTTAATTCCTATCCTTACAAATTTAGTACCAACTTGTCTAATGTGTTTATATGCATAATTGTATTGCGTGGTTTACATACATGACATTATTTGCATAACACATTTTAATATTTTATGACTATCATGCTTGCCTTAACATATACATACTAGTAACTTATACAATATACATGAAATTATATATGTGTTTATATGCATAATTGTATATGCATGATTCACATATATGATCATCCTAGGTATTTTTACATTTTAATACTCACATACGTATTTATATGTATACTTGTATTTATGTGTAGTTTACATACATGATCATTTTCATAACATTCATTCTAACATTCTATACTCCATCATACTTGCATTGACACATACATACTAGTTACTTGTACAACATATACAAAATTATGCAGGACTTTCCTTATTAGTACATACACGTTTTGATAGTGCCATGGATCTTGACGTGCCTGTTAACTTGATTTTGACATTCCATCATATTTACTTCGACATATACATACTAATTACTTGTACAAGATACATGAAAATATTCCGGATTTTCCTTGTTAGTATATACACATGTCTTGATGGTGCCATGGATCCTAACTTGCCTGTTAACTTGATTTTGACATGGACCATATCTTGCTTGTTACTAGACATGTATATGTATAAATCTTGATATGATTAGTTTATCATATTCCGGATTGATTTTCATGTAATATAACTTGAAATTTTGGGTTATGGGAGAACTAAAGGGTGGACAAATATTGTATCGTGAAAGATTTAGGATAGGTTGCGCAACCGAAATAGGGGCCCATCCGCGGGGGCGCCCGGATGGTACTGAGCCATCATCTCTTGTTTAGTCCATGTTGATGGGACGACCGATTACTCAGTAATCGGTATCTGCTTGAGTGCTTAGCGGCACGGCTGGTTCAGCGCCAGCATCTTGGCCGGGTCCCGGGTATGCACGGGTACTTTCACGATACATGTTTATTTCTTCACCACTTAGTTCAAAATATAAAATAAAATATGATATTAACCTAGACTTGATATGTATTAGTCTCCGTACTTGATATCGATCACATACGATACGAGTCATTTCTTCACCACTTAGTTCAAAATATAAAATAAAATATGATATTAACGTAGACTTGATATGTATTAGTCTCCGTACTTGATATCGATCATATGCGATACAGATCTATTTCTTCACCAATTAGTTCACCATGCATGTGCATATGCTTTTTACATCAATTCATATTTTACTTGTTAGTACATATTGCATGCTCCCTACCATACAAGTCTATTTATTCACCATTAGTCTCCATACTTGATAGCATGTACATTCTTTCTTGATATCATTACTTGATCATTTAATATTTTCCACACATGCGCATAGTTTCATATCCACACCCATATCTTACCTATTTGTTTATATTGCACGCTCCGTACTTCTTATTATTTTACTTGCCGGGTTTGACTCTGAGCTCCCCCACACGCTCAGGTACTGAAGATGTGAGCGAGGATCCGCCACTGCATGATCCGTACTTTCTATAGCAGACCGAGCAGCAATAGATTTATAGGCCTCCGCTTTTGTATTTTTGGTTTGGTATGTATCACCCCTTTGGGACTTTATTTCTAACTTTTGTATCAGTATTGTACTTATTGCTGCTTATCTTAGACATGTATATCTTCTCTTTATATGGCAGTAAACTAACTTCCAAGATCCTGGTTGATTACTAGTATTCAGTTCCATTCATTTCTTCTTATACATACTTATAGGCCTCGTGCACGTTGACTTACACGTGCCCGCCGGTAACGCACTCCGTTTTCGTATCCCTTCGGAAAATGGGGCGTTACAGAGTGGTATCAGAGATCTAGGTTAATTTAGGATGTCTTTAGGACTACTGCCATATATAAATATGTCTAAATTTTTGATCTGAAACCTTATCTTGGTCCTATTATTAGTTGATTTTCTATCTTGCCTTGTTCTTTTATCCATACCATATATATCTTTTGATTTTCTATGTACCTAGTCTTGTACTTCTGCTGTTCGAGTCCTATTGAGTTGACGTGGTAATTATTGAGGTTTATTCTCAGTCGACAACAATTACAGTCATTCATTAGAACTATAGCAAGCGGGTTTATGAGATACTCCATAATTGATTTTCGACTAAAATCATATGCTTTCGCTATAATGAGTCTTATCTATTGGCGTGGCGATAATTGATTTGCAGGCAATTATTGCAGCTATTCGCAAGGATCTAAAAAAAGTGAGACTTATGATATTTTTTTCCATCATATATCTTTGATTATTTATCCCACTAGTTTAAATAGTATGACAAGTTAGTTTTCAATTATATTCTGATTGGAACTATTTTCTCAATAATCAAATTCTTATCAATTGATTGATATCTTACTACTCCAATCAGTAAAAAAAAAAATTAAATTTCGAGGACGAAATTTTTTTGTAAGGAGGGTAGGATGTAACAACCTAATTTCATCATAAGTTACATTCTTGATATCAGATTAATCCCAAAATAAATGCGTTGTGTTTGACTCATTTTTCTATATTTTTATGATTTTCTTAAAATTTTTAAGATAGTCACTTAAAATAATATTATTTTAATCACCGGTGGGTCCTACACATATTTTTACTAGTCTCTCTTCTTTGATTTGTAAAGATTAAGTTTGACTTTTTTTTGGGTTAGTTTAATTTGAAATTATAATATTAAATAACTCTAATAACCTATTATTAGTATTCATTTGTCCTATGCCTATTTTGTTTTATTCACCCATACCTTACTTTACCATGCTTGTCCTTTGGACAAGCATGACAACCATCATCTAATCCCCCATATCCCTCATTTATTATATTTTTTTTTCTTCCCTTTCATTTGTTTTCTCCCTTTCATTTTTTATTCACCTCATTTTTATTTTTTTACTCCAACTCAAGAGAAGAAGAAAAGAGAAGAAGAATAAGAAGAGAAGAAAAAGAAAAGAATAAGAAGTTCCATAACCTCAAGATAGGCTTACCTTCTCTAACCAATCAAGGCAAGTAAAATCACATTCCCTCTCATGTTTTATTTCTAATTCTAATTGTTTATGGTTAACTTAAAATATTGATTTGTTAAAACTTAAAAACATAATATCTCTATACAAAAATCTCTATGATTATTCTAGAAAAATAAAAATATGATTTTTTATACTTTACCCTATGTTTATATATCGAATTTATCATTTTATTTATAATCTCTCATTCTTAAACTACAAGTTGTAAAGTTAAACTATATGCTTTATTTTTAAATTATAAAAATACTACCTTTATGAATATTCATCATGTTTGGATATACATTTGAATTTTTCATATAAGTTCTTTATATATAATGCAATGATTTTTAAATCATTTTCCACTTGCCATTAGAACATAGGTATATATATATATGTATGTATTCATAATCATGTTTTAAAAAGAAGATTTCAAATAAATAAGTTTCTACATTAAATTGTTAAAATATTTCTTTCATACGAGATATTAAGTTAGGTCATAATTCTTTCTATGCTAATCCATGTTTAAATATATACATATATATATACATGTCTAAGATTTAACAAATTTGCTACTTTCCATACTATGAAATCATACTAGAATTTAGAAAATCAATATGTTGTTAAACTAATTGTTATAAAAGTGTTAAGCCTATTTAATTCCTATCCTTACAAATTTAGTACCAACTTGTCTAATGTGTTTATATGCATAATTGTATTGCGTGGTTTACATACATGACATTATTTGCATAACACATTTTAATATTCTATGACTATCATGCTTGCCTTAACATATACATACTAGTAACTTGTACAACATACATGAAATTATATATGTGTTTATATGCATAATTGTATATGCATGATTCACATATATGATCATCCTAGGTATTTTTACATTTTAATACTCACATACGTATTTATATGTATACTTGTATTTATGTGTAGTTTACATACATGATCATTTTCATAACATTCATTCTAACATTCTATACTCTATCATACTTGCATTGACACATACATGCTAGTTACTTGTACAACATATACAAAATTATGCCGGACTTTCCTTATTAGTACATACACGTTTTGATAGTGCCATGGATCTTGACTTGCCTGTTAACTTGATTTTGACATTCCATCATATTTACTTCGACATATACATACTAATTACTTGTACAAGATACATGAAAATATTCCGGATTTTCCTTGTTAGTATATACACATGTCTTGATGGTGCCATGGATCCTAACTTGCCTGTTAACTTGATTTTGACATGGACCATATCTTGCTTGTTACTAGACATGTATATGTATAAATCTTGACATGATTAGTTTATCATATTCCGGATTGATTTGCATGTAATATAACTTGAAATTTTGGGTTATGGGAGAACTAAAGGGTGGACAAATATTGTATCGTGAAAGGTTTAGGATAGGTTGCGCAACCGAAATAGGGGCCCATCCGCGGGGGCGCCCGGATGGTACTGAGCCATCATCTCTTGTTTAGTCCATGTTGATGGGACGACCGATTACTCAGTAATCGGTATCTGCTTGAGTGCTTAGCGGCACGGCTGGTTCAGCGCCAGCATCTTGGCCGGGTCCCGGGTATGCACGGGTACTTTCACGATACATGTTTATTTCTTCACCACTTAGTTCAAAATATAAAATAAAATATGATATTAACCTAGACTTGATATGTATTAGTCTCCGTACTTGATATCGATCACATACGATACGAGTCATTTCTTCACCGCTTAATTCAAAATATAAAATAAAATATGATATTAACGTAGACTTGATATGTATTAGTCTCCGTACTTGATATCGATCATATGCGATACAGATCTATTTCTTCACCAATTAGTTCACCATGCATGTGCATATGCTTTTTACATCAATTCATATTTTACTTGTTAGTACATATTGCATGCTCCCTACCATACAAGTCTATTTATTCACCATTAGTCTCCATACTTGATAGCATGTACATTCTTTCTAGATATCATTACTTGATCATTTAATATTTTCCACACATGCGCATAGTTTCATATCCACACCCATATCTTACCTATTTGTTTATATTACACGCTCCGTACTTCTTATTATTTTACTTGCCGGGTTTGACTCTGAGCTCCCCCACACGCTCAGGTACTGAAGATGTGAGCGAGGATCCGCCACTGCATGATCCGTACTTTCTATAGCAGACCGAGCAGCAATAGATTTATAGGCCTCCGCTTTTGTATTTTTGGTTTGGTATGTATCACCCCTTTGGGACTTTATTTCTAACTTTTGTATCAGTATTGTACTTATTGCTGCTTATCTTAGACATGTATATCTTCTCTTTATATGGCAGTAGACTAACTTCCAAGATCCTGGTTGATTACTAGTATTCAGTTCCATTCATTTCTTCTTATACATACTTATAGGCCTCGTGCACGTTGACTTACACGTGCCCGCCGGTAACGCACTCCGTTTTCGTATCCCTTCGGAAAATGGGGCGTTACAAGTTATACGAGGCTATAATCGGTGATGATATTTTTGCTTGTGAGATGGCTCATATGATCAAAGAGAAGTGAGAAGGTGAACTTGTTGATGTTCATATCGTTGGTTCTCGACCCGCGATTCAAGTTAGACTTTGCCCAGTATGTGATAAGAGAGACCTTCAAATCTCAAGGTGAGAGGGGCCGCGCAATGCTATCAAAACTGGAGAGAACTCTTAAATTTTTGTTCAATGAGTGCAATGCTATACATGATAAGAAGAATGGTATAGAGATGATGTGTAAGTGAGATCATCACAACTTTCAACGGTTCGGGAGAGTGGTGCGACATAGAACTATCGCATGTTGGATAAGTTCTATGTGCAAAGCACATATTCAGTGTATATCACATCTATTTAGCGTGAATTTGAGAAGTACTTGAATGAGGCCAAGGAGGTGCCAATTATCGGTGATGTGTCAACTTTTCCTATTCTTGATTTCTGTAAGGTTAATAGGAGATTTCTAATATTATCAAGAAAGGTTTGGGATGTGTTGGCAATTCCAATATTCATAGTTGCTTCGGAATCGACGTTCAGCACCAGTGGTAGAGTTCTTAATCCATTTTGAAGATCACTATCCATCAGTTCAATCTTGAGTCTCATTTGTACTCAGGACTGGTTTCAAGGGTAAATGAGAGTTCCAATGGTAAGCATTGGAGAAGTTTGGTGCGACGTTGAGAAGTTTGATAAAGGTAATATCTCACTCGTATGTTAATGTATTTTTAAAATTTTATTTACCTCCTAAGTTCTAATTAACTTTATTTCCTTTTAGATTTGGATTTAATAGCTGCGGAGTGAACTATCACCAAGATTTGATGCACGTGTCAAGGAGGAAAAGTAAAAAATGTGTGCATCTTAGTTTTGTTCTTCACATTTTGTTATGAATTTGTACATACGTAGCCTTTTTTTTTTATTGAATATGTGCATTAATCTTAGCACGCATTAGTGCACAAAAATCACTGTTTGTGCATGCCAGTTAATTCTTTATTTCATGAACACATTTTGTAATTTGAGACCGATCCAAGTCTCACCAAGTCACTGAAACACTCTTTCAAAGAGCTTCCGAGCTCTCTTGCTTCAGAGCTTGCCTTAGAGCTCTCAATTTTGCATAATTACTTAAAAACTAATTTAATCTTTTATGTCAAGCAGATATATGTAACACATCTTGTTGGCACTTGTACAACTTCAAATCTTTAGTGCATGATGGAACTCTTTCAGAGCCTTTCTTATTGCAAATCTCTCGGTTAACATGTACGGATGCTATGTGGGTGTACTATTTGTAATTGATTTAGAAAACAATGTGTTAATTTCTGTTAGTGACCATGTCATATAATTTAACGAACTTATTTTCCAAATTAAACCCAAAACCGAAGCTGAACTTCCAAATCCAAAACAAGCCGAACTTTCAAAACTGAAACTGACCAAAACTTGTTGAAAATCGAAACCGATTTTTTGGTTCGGGTCGGTTCGGTCGGTTTGTTTGGGTGCCTGGGCCTACGGCGCAAAGCCTATTTATTTATTAAAAACTTTGCAACTGGCTTAGCTTAGTGGGCTCTGGCCCTTTAAAAAAAAAAATTGAGCAACTGGAGTTGGCTTAGTGGGCTGTGGGCCTATGGCTGTGCTAAATTAGGGGGAAAAAAATTAAATAAGCTCTTCAGCCCAGACATGAGACAACCTATAACTTGTAAATTGTTTTAAACTCCAGTCCTGGTAAAATAAATAAGTTACCTGAAAGAAAATAATTACACAACTACGAACAAAACAAAACAATACAATTGCATAATAAGCCAACATTTATAACAACATAATTCGCCATAAAAATAATCAAATTACAAATCCAGTAGTTTGCATATAGTGATATGGAGTTCTAAATAATGTAGCAAGTTACAAGTAACAATTACATACCGTAGTGTAATATAAATAAGTTACCTAAATTGCATGACATAGTCACAAATTGAAATTAACACATTGTTTTCCATATCAATTACAAACAATACACCCACATAGCACCCGTACATGTTAACTTTGAGATTTGTAATGAGAAAGACCCTGAAAGAGTTCCATCATGCACTGAAGACTTGAAGTTGTACAAGTGCCAACATGCCGTTGCACATATCTGTTTGATATGAAAAATTAAATTAGTCTTTTAGTAATTATACAAAATTGAGAGCTCTGAGGCAATAGAGCTTAGGAGCTTCTTGGCCTCATTCAAGTATTTCTCTAATTCACTCTAGATAGATGTAATATACACTGAAGATATGCTTTGTGTATAGAACTTATCCAACATGCGATAGTTCTTTACTGCACCACTCTCTCGAGCTATTGAAGGTTGTGATGGTCTCACTTGCACATCATCTCTAATGCCATTCTCCTTGGCATGTATAGCCTTGTACTCATTGAGCAAAACTTTAAGAGTTCTTTTCAGTTTTGATGGTATTGCGCAGCCTCTCTCACTTTGAAATTTGAACATCTCTCCTATCACATATTGGACAAAGTTTAACTTGAATTGCTAGTCGAGAACCAACGGTAACCCAGTATTTATCGTACTTCTCTTTCATCCTATGAGCCATCTCACAAGCGAGAATATCATCACCTATCATGGCCTCATATAGCTCACCTTCAACGTTGGTGATATGATGAAGAAACACATTAGATGTTACATATAAAGTGCTCAATACCTTCAAAGTCAAGTCATAGAATGCTTGCAAGAGCCGACATAATCGACCAATACAATCCCAATTTTCATCATGCATGCCTTTCCATCATCACCGCAACTTCTAGTCTAAATATAGATTCTCCAGTTCAAACCAATAAAAAATAGACTGACATTTCTTAGCCGCCTGCAACATTGAGTAAGTTGAGTTCCAATGTGTTTGTACGTCCAAACACATTTCTGTTTCAATTACTATTTTCTCCTCAGCACAAGTTTTCCATTTTACTTATCACAAAGGTGATTACTTTACATACTTGATAGAACTTCGAATCCTTGAAATTGGCTCAATATTTGCATTTAAGCCATTCTGCACAACAAGATTCATAATGTGTACAATACAATATATGTGAAGATATTCACCTTCAATAAATATACCGTGCATATTATTCTAATTTACAATTTTTCTCTTCAAATATTGTATCATTTTATCATTGGAACTTGTATTATCAACACTTATTGTCAAGACTTCCTTAATTCCCCAATCATGTAAACACGTTTCCAACATGGTTCCAAGTACTTCACTTTTATGGCTTGTTATAGGATAAAAGTTCAGAATTCTCTTGTGGAGATTCCAATCATTTTCAAACCAATGCACAGACACATGTGATTAATTTTTTAAACTGAAGTCCATGTTTCAGTAGTGAGGTAAATATAGTGGGATATTATGTTCTGATTCTTTTTAAAACTATTTTTTTTATCTAGGTAGAGTTGATAGATATCTCTTTCAATCGTCCACAGATCACACATTTGGGACACATAATTGGCATAAAAAATCTAAATCCGACACCTTTCACAAACTTAAAGTGCAGTTCGTCTAAAATTATCATTTTAGAAAATGCCAATCTAACCGTCTTCTCATCATATATTCAAGTATTTAGGGTTCCTACCCTGCTATTCTCTAGTTGGTTGGAGACTTAACTATACTTGGCGTGTGTTCTTATTGTAAGGATTTTCTTTACAATTATTAGCATAATTTCTTAGTGATGATGTGCCATTTTTTTTGGTATTGTAACTATAAACTTTTCTACAATACATACATCAACATTCATCCTCATCAAGTAGCTCATCTCCTTTTTGCATATCATTAGTTTCATGATCCCACTTGATGAAATGGTCCCACACATCAGATCTTGATGACATCGTTTTTCTTTTCTTTGCTTTAGAAGTTCTAGTTGTATTTGCTTTAGTTGGATTTGTTTGTGGTTATACTGTCGGTGGTTGTATTTTATAGCACCGTCATTAATATTCACTCTCACCAACACGACTTTCAGCCATCTTAAAAAATAATAAACGAAGTCTACATTAGCTAAAAACAATAAAGGAAGTCTATCTAGTTAGGAACTAATAATACATTAAAAAGATAGTGTTATATTGCCCATAATATGATATTAATAGCACATCGAAATCAGACCAAGTGAAAATGGATAAGTTAGGGTGCGACAAGAAAAATGCAGAAACATGCCAAGATGATTTAACTTGAACATATCAGTGTATAAGTTAGGGTGCTACAAAGCTTAAAATTTTCAATAAGAGAATTGAGTTCGAGAGTACGGGCAAACTGAATCATATCTTAATTGATTACCTACTTTGGATATATTTTGTCTCTGGACAGACAATTAAAAGATTAACACATGGATCACACAATGAGCTGAGTTTTTATATTTGGCTAATAACGAGCTGAGTTATCTAAAAGAAGAGTGACTTTCATAATTTACCTTGAATTCATAGATTCAAAGGCCAAATAGATCATGCATATTAAAAATACTTTACTTAAATGGTTTCCACATTTCCTGCCTCACATTCAAGATATTATCCCAACTCATAGCACTCTTCCTAAGATATGCAATAAAACTTGATAAGAAAAAAATAACAGTTGTACATAAATCCAGCATATGTTTTTCCTTGCAATCACTATCCAGACCTACTAGTGGAAAAACTATAAAGAAAAAAAAAATTTGGGTGGGGGGGAATGGAAAAAGCACATTTACTCAAGTCTTAATTCAGTGTTTGGAATGAATCTCACTTCCAAATTAAAATTAAAAAAGCCCCTAGACCATACAAGACCATACACTAAAACCTCTCAACGAGAAATCAAAATCAAACAATTTTGATTCTTCCTCCAATTTGCATACCATCGTAATACTTAATCTGATCTAACATAAATAGGTATCTTTTTCTACCATTTTTCAATATCTTCTCAATCGAATCCAAATTAAGTTGACGCCTTTCCTTTGAGAAAATAATCGATGGAGTTCTGGATTGACGAATCGGACGACAACTTGGTAAACTTGTTGGTAGTTTAAAATAGGATATTGCAAAAAACGGAATAGGATATTGGTAGCTGAAAATAGTAAATTTAATCTTCACTCGTCTTCCTGGCTGCGCAACCTAGCAAGTTTGTTGGTGACAACAATATCAAGTTGAGCGTCCCTCTCTACTGTCTCCTTCCACTTGTTGTTGAGACATCGTGTGCAATCTCAGTACAATAAGTCTTGTTGTGCATCATGAGCAATTCCAACTTGGATACATTGTGCACCACAAACTTCTTGGAGCCATTAGGCAGATAGCGCTTGGTCTTCTTGTCAGACCCATAACCAATGTTGAGCATCAGAGTGACTCCCTTGAACTTCCGCTTTTACATGAGAAACAATACCATTAGGCGTATGCCAGTTTCGCTTCATGCAGATCATGCGGTCGCTTTGAGGCCTCTTAAACTTCTTCACCCTTTTCTTCATGATCTTCTTGCTGAGCAATGGGTCTATCTCTGCTACCAAAAAGAAACAAACCATACCCCAAAAAAATGAGAGCGAGGGAGAGTCATCTTGCACTATCGTCGGAGATCTTGGAGTTGGGTCTTTTCCAGATTATTTTGTATGCCAAATCTTATTGTTGCTGTTGTTGAAGTAATAACTGAAGGAGGAGTATTTCGTCTTGAGAGTTGTTGGTGTTGAGTTTTGTGGGATTAATAGAGCATATAACTGATGATCATGGAGGAAGAGGCAAGAGGAAGAGGTCATTAGAAAAAACAAGAGAGAACTCAAGTTGAGGGCAAAATCGACTTTCCTCCCACACGAGCCTCACGTGAGCTCACTTTACTCTTTTGGGGACCAAAGTGAAAATTTTAAAATTCATGGTAACAAGTTGTACATGGGCTTTTACTGCAATTAACCCTATACACACATACAAACTTTATGTTGTTTTTTATGAGGTATGCATGAATTACGTTATTCATATTTATTCTATATGGTATATGCATATGCATGGATATTTACATTCAGATATTGACATCAGATATTTGTAAAATATCCCTGTTATTTTTCAGATAATGATATTTTTGGCTCATGTCATAATATGTGATAATATTTTACGCTGGCTGTCACAGGCATACCACAACCCACCTATTTGATCCTGGCTTGGGACAAATAGTGAAAAAATAGAACTTTAAGCATAACACTGCGGAGTTATTTTTCCGATAACGATAACCGCTATAAAATTTTTCAATATAATATATTCGCAATAGCCGATATTTAAAATCTAGGGTGAAGGTGCATATTATTGTGGCAGTTGTGGCGATCACTGCTAATTGAAACAATATGTTCTCTCTGCTCTCTGACATCAGCAGATGGCGAGGAAGTTGAAAATAATTTTTTAATGGAAACTTAGGGAAAAAAAATTAAGTTCAAAGTTGAGTAAGGTTGCGTGTTTGCTTTTTCCGCATTGGAAAGTATGGTAGTAATAAATTTCTGAAAAAATATTAAAATCTCGCCATGTAAGCATGGGAGATTGGCTCCAGTCCCTACATGGTGAGGAAAAGGTCTAAATCTATAATATTTTTCTTTTAGATATATTTTTTAAATGATATTATTCAGGGGAAAAAATCCTTAAATTAATGGAGGCCATTGGACAAAATGAATTTCCTGTGTTTCCCCTTTGCATTAGCAATAATAGCCAGAAGATTTGATGTTTGATTCATCAATCAGGATTTGTGATTCTGCTAGTTCAGCCCCCTTGCATCCTTCAATAGTATGTTTGCTTTGTATAATATGTTTGATATCTTTATAAGGAGCCAAATTCGGCCATCCTGCATAGCAAAATCCACTACCATCCAGGTCAATTTATGTTCAGTCTTACGAATTCTTTTGATACTTTCAGTTGGCTTCAAATAATTATTGTTATTTGTATAGATACTATGTGATCTGGCCTACTGATGTTTTACCTTCAGTTAAGTTTGCATGTACAATTTGTTTTTCTTTAGGATCCTCTTTGAAAAAAAAAAATGAAGATGTCCCTTGTGCTACAGATTCATCTTTTCTTGATTCTCAATAAATTTTTTGGTGTACCTTTGTCTGTTCTTCCATTACCGGCTTATTTCTTAGTGTAAAGTTCTTGGTTCTAGTCCGTAAAGAGAGAACATGAATGTCTCTAGATTCTTATTGCAAGTCACCATCAGTAATTATGCAAATTACTGAAAAAGTTTGTGTAAGTGTATAGGTGTATGCAATTCATATGAACCTGCTAATATTATCATCTTACTTTGTCAAGAATAATTTGTAGAATTTCTTTTAGGTTTCATTAGCTGAAATGAGTAGGCCACGTAGCTGTCATTTGACACCATGTGGTTATGACCTCCCTCGTGGGGAGTCAGTGATAAACATATGGCAGCAACTCGTAAAATGTTGATACTGTGTGTGGAGCTCCAGAGCAATATTTTGGTGAGAACTCTTGCATCATGATAATGAATATCTTGCTGCATTAGTGTTAGTCAGCTTGAGGTCCACCTTTACTGGATGTTAGCTGTCTATAGCTGTCTAGTTAGAACTAGCACTCAAAGCCTGATACTGTTCAAACTTGATTTTAGTGGTAACCATGTATGACTAAGATGTATATAGGCTGAGTAGTTTGTGAAGGCAAGGATCAAGGTAACTTTCACAGTTGGAGATTATTCAATTCCATAAGAAGTTGAACTTGTTGACTGTAGTTAAATGGATAAAGTGAGTAATCAAGAGATGATCGTTATGAGTCATAAATATGAGATGTGTACCTCAGTGGCGGTATGATTTATGTGTCGAGCCAACCAGATTATGATTGATAGGTTGTTATAAGTTATCCACTTAAATGGATCCACATGTTTCATATCTTTAGAACTTCAGTTATGAAACCAGTTTTCATGGGCAACCTACTGAACGGTAAACTTTCATGATCAGTGTGGTTGTAACTTTAGTTTCTTATGATATACCGTTCTATTGTCAATAATAGCAACAATTCTCTGCAATCTTGATTTAGGCTTTTTTTTTTTTTAAAACTGAATTTCAAAGCAAAGTTAAATTAACATAAAAATTGTGTGTATATGGTTACCGGAAATTGTTATATCTGAAGTACATGGCTATTTATGGTCTTTAAAGATGCCAAAAACTCGTGGCAATTATATTTGTGTCATATACTTGCTTTCACTAATTATCTGTTCCTTTTTACGTCATGTTTTGCTCGGGGAAACCCACTAGATCCATACATCAACTTTTGCAGTTCTTTCCTTGCTATCATAGTTTTAACGTTAATGACAGTGGATTGAAGAGCTTTTTACTGATATCAGTCCATATTATTTTTAGACCTACAGAAGTTGTGGAATCTAAAACTGAGCACACTGAAGATGATGTTACTGATGAACTGACCAGCGGCAGGCGCCCTCTAGTGTCATTCGATGTTGAGCCTTTCAATTTTCCTGGGCTTCGCAGCGACATTGAATCCCTTGAGCGTGGCTTGTTTGGGGGCCTTGGTCAGTTCCTAGACGCAGCTGAAGAGATGGCGAATGGATTCTTCCAAGCATTTGATTTCCCCTCCCGCCGCGACAGGGGATCATTTCAATTGGATAGGTTGCCACGTGTACGTGGGCACAATGAGAAGGATGGTTCTAAACAAGCAGATGAGTCTCCTGCATATTCCGGATTGGCTGGTGAGGTTACAGACGTATGAGAGTACTCATATTTGAGAAATCTAGTATAGGCGACTTTTGAGATGCTACCTGGACCCAAATTACTGCGAATAAGGATCCCGTCACTGTCACCACCTTCTTAGCTCGTATTTGTCATATCTATTAATGGTATTTGTATTATCATTATACCTGGTGGTAAATGTGTAAATTTGACTTCTCAAATCGGTGTTCTAGAGCCCGTTATCAGACTTTTATTATGTTATTTTTGGAGCGACGAAGGTTTAGCTGGCTTAACAAAACCTGAAAGACAATTTTGATGTTATAAGTAAACTTTGACACCTGAAACTTGTATGCTGTTAAAATTTCATTTTATATGGTTATATCTCAAAATGCTGAAATTTTCTATTGGGATTCTTGATTCAAGATTCTTCTTTTTCTCTATTATTCTCCTTACGTTTTGTGCTTCTGCTGCTATATGAAGGAATACAAGCTGTGATTCCTTTTAGGCTGCGGCCTCTTTACATTAAAAAAAAGAATTACATTAAAAAAAAAAAAAAAAAGAAGAAGCTCTGATTCTTTCTAGCGGTGATATATATATATATATATATATATATATATATATATATATATATATATATATAATCATAATTCGACACTTCGAGGTCGGGTTGAGATGGATGGAAAATGAATAGATTTATGTCAACATATAATTTATTGCATAGTATAGTATGAAGTGGTCAGTTCATGTGGCATAATATCTTTCCACCTCCTTGGGGTAATGTGGGCTTAGATTCTCCTCATCTTCGAAATAGGAGGAACTTTCAAAATAAATCTGCAGACTGCAAGGGTATATTGAAGAGACATATCTGCTTAATAGATTGGAATAACCACTTGCAGAAATGGTTAAGACTTGACTATTGGTTCATGAAAATATATTCATTGCATACTGAACTAATAGTATTTTGGCAAAACATATCTTTTATAATTTTAATAAGGGGCAAACTGCACAGTGAAAAAGTTATTAGGTGGTTTCTTTACGAAACTCATTATTATTATTTTTGGCACTACTAAATAGTAGTGGTTGTTGTTTCAACGCCATTAACACTCCACTACTTGTTGATTTTATAATTAATAAAGTCATCCAAAAGATTTCAAATCCTATTTTATACATAATTTTTTAATATGCGCACAAATGAAAGGCAAGGTTGGTGATAATCGAAGAAGAAATGGTCTTGACTTGTTGCTTATGTTTCCATCGACCATGACAACAAAATTTATTTTAAAGCAAGCGAAACTTAACAATTTGGACGGGGCTTTACATATAAGAAGAGCACCCGATGCCACCGAGGCTGAGCTTGGATCTATAAATCTACATCTTTAGAAATTGAAGAATCAACACAACAAAACACAAAACAAAATCACACTCCAAATCAATAGTTTATATGAGATTTTACTATCCTTTACAATATGTCAAATGACCATCATGCATCATCACCATATTTTTTTTTTTTTTTTTCTGTGGAGCTAACTTCTTCATTGCCGGTGGAGAGAGAATCTTTTACATAATTTTTTTTTATTTAAACGGACAGGTAAGTAATTTTTTTTACATTCTATTAATGAGAAATAACAGAACATTTAAGTACGAGTACATATAAAAAATAAAAAAAGCAAAAAACAAAAGCGAGAGAATGTCTGCCTCTCAGAATAGCCTAATTCAAACCATAAAGTCCAAAATAACCAAAATAAAAATGTCTTCTACAAAAAACAGATATGATCGTAGACTGCTATATCTGATATATGACGATTTAACAGTTTCTATATCTCAAATTTGGAATTTTTATTCCTAGAATTCTTTTTTCCCACTATCATGCAAGTTTATGGGTTATTTTTCCAAGTCAGAACTCAAATAGCTAGCTAACTCGTTGAGGTGGAGGTGCCACGTAGTTATACAATGTTACTAGAGACCTGGTCCTTTAAGGAGGCGAGAGTTAAGATAAATTTGTTGATTAACTACACTAATAGAAACAAGTTGGAGCTAGACTTAGTTCCATGTTGATTATGACCCAAATTCTTTCTATATAGAACCCATCAATAGGAAGATCTATTCCTTTATACTTGATCTATACAATTTAAAATGGTTAAAAAAAAATTTATTTTTAAATTTCATTTTCACATGCATCATCTTAACACAAAATCAACGGTTAGAAATAAGATTTCACTTTTAGGACTTAAAAGCTACCCATTGGAACCTTTTTAATAATTTAAATACTTAGGATTCATGTCATGTAATTTTCCATTAGGTTCAGAATATTGACATCTTTAAATTAACTAGCTCGCTATTTATAACTACCTATTTAGTAGTTACACTTATGCATTGGCAATAGAAATTCAAAAATTTTGAATGTTAGTTTTAGAACAATTTAAATAACACAAAGAAATATAATAATAAATGTTCTGTCATTAAAATTCAATTGAAAATATTTAACTCTTAATCATATCGTTTCGAGTAATGACCACTCTATTGACATTACCGTTTTTCAATTTATCAGATTACAATTTTATTTCTTCGTGTTTAGATAATGTATTTTTAGATAATATTGAAAAAAAAAAAAATCATGTGAGAATAATGGCCAAACAAACAAATAAGAAAGCATAAACCATGTCCATGCTCTTGCAAATCATATATTACCAGGTCAAAACTGTCGAATCGAGAAGCTTCTCCATCACTTCGACTGTAGCTATTTGACAGGGCGGTTCTAAATAAATAAAATAATAAAATAAATAAATACGCCGGCGTGCCGGCACCAATTGCGGAGATGTTGATCTCACCAATTAATTACAAACTCACCCACATATATTATTCGAGTTTCCAAAGGAGAACACCATTTTTCCAGTGAGCCCACTGTATAAGTATTCAGGCGGGATTTGAGTCCGGACAAAAAAAACAAAAAAAAATGGGCTCACTAGGAAAATTGGTGTGCTCCTTTGGAAACTCCCCATAAATTGAGAGACAATGAATACAGCCAACGGTCAATACGTGCAACACCTTTTTACACAACGGAATCTGATCTATTTGCTTTTTGAGTTTTAAACAAGTTCTGAATTTTCTTGGAAAGTTTTTTTTTTTCTCCCGGAATTAATAGAATTTATCTAATCGTTTTGATTTCATATTTGGAACCGTCTTTATTATTTCCAGTGTATATAGTAACATAGGATGTGAGAAATGTTCATATGTTTTCTTTTTCTTTTCTTACTAAGTTGAGTATTCAACGACTACACTCTTCCTTAAGTGCAAACTCCAATAGCCGTTGAGTAAATCCATATTCTCACACTATCCTCCTTTTGCACTATCGTGTTGTCACTTGTCTCATGATTAGCACAATCCCCTCCCTCCACAGATATTGGATATAAAGATTTACAAAATAACTTCTCAACATATGAACATCACGAATTAGGGAATGACAGTCATAATTATTATGTCTCTCAAACAAAATAAATATGTCCTTAGAATCCCCTAAATATGCCCTGAGAATCCCCTTTTACTATACATTAATCAAGGAGTGCCTACTGTCCAATAAATAGCTTCCCACGGACCTCGTATCTCAGTTTTTTGGCACTGATATGGAGGGTACAGAAATATTACATATCCCAATTAATACACAGAATCAGTTCTCACTTTATCACCTGATACCGAGCTATCAAAATTCACCTTAAATACCTTTAGAAGGGAGGTCCCAGCAAATCCTTTGTGGTTGGTGTGGCTCGGGTAGAAGGTCGAATAATCCCTAGGATCGCCACAAGGTTAGAATAGACAACAAAATAGGTTGTTCACTCTTAAACAACCAGATTTCATTGATCGCAATGACCGTTTTCAGAGCCATCTTCTTATGCAAGAATACTTCATTTTGAACACCCCTCTATTTTCGTTTTCCATAATCTCGTAATTCATATACATAAACACCGACTGGACAAAATTTCGTAGCATAGGTGTACCATCTTCTTTATCTGAGAGAGTAGCTAACTAGTCCTCTCATAGCACCTAAGTAAACTGCAAGTTTAACTCACTACCAATTCATGATCAAACCTCTAAAAAAAAAAAAAAAAAAAAGTGAATAAAGGGCTCCACAGTTTTCTCATCAATTCCACAGTTTGGATTAGCTTTTATTAAAGTCTACAATTACTTAGAAAATGTCAAATAAAAAAATGGACGACGAGACTAAGATATAAGACACCTCACATACTTACTGTGCTTGATTTTATATAAAGGACTAAGGATTTTATGGAACCAATTATGACACCAACCAAATTTCTCTCACCAAAAAATTGGGATGAGCTAAACTGGAAAACGCCACATATATCAAGAGCAAAACTTCTCATACGTAAATTAGTGGGAATCAACTAGACCTGGAACGGTAATGGACGCGTTTACGATAAATTTTTAGTTCTTACAATACAAAATTTTGAATAGAAACATAGAAATTTTATTTTTAATTTAAAATTTTGTATAAAACAGACTAAAAATTGATCCATAAACGCGTCCATTATCATTCCTAACTAGACCTACTTAAAAAATTTAGACTTGGGATCTAGTCCGTGCCTATTGAAGCCCGACCGAGCCCAAGCCCAACTCGGCTCGGTTGATTAGGCCACCCTGAGTCCGGGTTCGGGCCACCCTTGTCGGTCAGAAGTCCTGTCCGAGTCCGATCGAGCCCGAGCCCAACCCAGCTCGGTTAATCGGGCCACCTCGGGTCCGGGTCCAACCATCCAAGCCACCCTCGTCCGGTCAGGAGTCCTGCCTGAGCCCGACTAGGCCCAAGCCTAGCCTGGCCAGATTGACCGGGTCACCTAGGGCACGGGCCCAATCCAGTTATTCTTTTAATTGTTATAAAATTTTTAATTTGAATGAAATTTAATTTTTACCTTATTTCTTTCATGTAATTTATCTTAATTACATTTTCAATTATATTTGTGACAATTAGATATTCACCCGGTAATTTAAATTTAGTATTTACTTATTGTTGAGATATAATTGAGATATGATCATAATGCTAAAATATTTTGAGATCCTTTCCTATTAGATATTGAGATATTTTCCTAAATTATGATAGTTGACAAATCTTTGATTTGACTACTTTAGGATAGTTGACAAATCTATGATTTTATGTAATTAGTATCAATTACAGATCCTGTAATTATTATTTTGATTGCCTCCTTCATCTATAAAAGGATGGCTCATTGTACAGTTCAACGATAAGAAAATATACAGAAATTTTCTTCATTCTGCTTTCGCTCTATTTTCTTCAACATGGTATCAGAGCTACCAGAATTCTGGTGCATCTTCTAACTTCTTTTGTGAGTGCATAAAACACCATAAGTGAATTTTTTCTTTGTCCTCACACATCTCGAAACTCTTTGTATCCGTTTCGGCAATTTTGAAGTCAGATATCGACAATCTTCTACCTTCAGATTGTTCGTCTCCCTTCGATCTCCTTCCATCAAAATTTCAGCTCCATCGGACTTGACAAGCTCTTCCCCGTACCGTGTGAAGTCTCTATAAGTGGTCTTTACGTACCTATCTTCTTTAACGAGTGAGCCCTACTTGTCCTGGTCAATTCTGTTCTACAATCAGATTTGACGTTTTCGGACGCTGATTTGTTTTTAGTTGATTTTTCAGGAGTTGAGTTTGGCATATCTGTTCCAAAATGTCTTCCCAAAATGATATTGTTCGTCAATTTGATATTGTTTTGGATGGAACCAACTATAGTTTTTGGGCTTCCAATATGAATTTTTTTCTCAAAACAAGAAAATTGTGGCGTTATATTTCTGAGTATTCTCCTAAGCCTGCTCGTGCTAAGGATGAGTCCCCCGCTAATTACGCTACTCACTTGGACGACTGGAAGAGTATTCATAGTAAAATTTTGTAGCGGATTATTAATACATCAATCCCATCTATTAACAGTCTTCTACCCAGGCTCGAGAATGCAAAAACTGCATGGGATTTCTTGGTTGCTCGATATGACTGCTGCAATGATACTTCTCTTCAGTTTCAGATTGAGACAAAACTTTACCAGATTCGTTAAGAACCTGATCAGTTTATTACTGAATTTTACTCTCAAGTCGCTCTTCTTTGAAATCAGTTGACTGCTGCCGAACCCCAACTTCATTGTGCTGCAGACATCGAGCTCTTTGCAAGATATCGGGACCGCTACAAGTTCATGCATTTTATGATGGCTCTTCGCGATGACTTTGAGTCCACTCAGGCAGCCCTTCTTTATCGTACGCCACTTCCTACCACTGATCTTGCTGTTTCTGAGTTAATTTCCGAGGAGCATCTTCGCCTTACTATGAAGCTACAGTCTCCCGATCTTGTTTTGGCTGTTGTTTCTTCGGCTTCCTCCCAACGATCTGCTCCACAGTCACAATCTCCTTCTCAAAAGTTATTTTGTCGGTATTGTAAGAAAAACGGTCACTTGATTACTAATTGTTTCCAGTTGCAATAAAAAAGACATGAGACTCTCATGGTTCCCTCCAACAGGCTGCTGCGGTTGTCTCTACTGATCCCTCTACCTATGAATCTTCTTCTTAATTTACTTTGCTCACTGCTGCTGATATTGAGGCTTTAGTCCATCAGGTTGCGTCTCGTTCATCTACTGCACTATCTGTCACTCCAGGTACATCTTCTTGGTTTATAGATTCTGCTTGTTGCAATCATATGACTTCTGATCCCACTATTTTTTTTACTAAATTTGCACTAGACCCTAACCATATTATTTATACTGCCGATGCTTCTGTAATGTCTGTTAGCCATATTGGTTCTATTTTTACCTCCGACATCTCTGTTGATAATACTTATTTAGTTCCTAAGTTATCATCGAATCTCCTCTCTGTTGGCCAACTTGTTGAGTTAGGTTTTGTGCTTCACTTTTCTTTTTGTGGTGTTGATGTGCAGGATCCTTGGTCGGGTCAGGTCATTGGGACATGCCGTAAAGTTGGACGTATGTTTGAAATGGTAAACTTGCAGATTCCTTCTACTACACATTCATCTGTCTTTGCCATCACCTCTAGCGTTTGGCATTTTCATCTCGGTCATACTTCTTTACCTCGTATTCAGCAGTTAGGCTCTAGTGGTCTCCTTGGTTTCGTCACTTTTGATAAGTTTGATTGTCTTTCTTGTCAACTTGGAAAACAAACTCACTTACCTTTTAATACCAGTGACTCTTTTTCTTCTGATCCTTTTGATCTTATTCATTCTGATATTTGGGGCCCTTCTCTAATTTCTACCAAGGGGGCTCCCACTATTTTGTCATATTTGTAGATGATTTTTCATGTTATACATGGATTTATCTTATACATAAGCGTTCTGAGTTGTTTGCAATTTACAAACGCTTTCACTAAATGGTATTTACCCAGTTTTCTCGTGCTATCAAAATTTTTCGTTCTGATAATGCTCTGGAGTATAAGGAAAAATTCTTCATTAAGTTTTTGCAACAAAATGGAACTATCTCTCATCGCTCTTGTCCATATACATCACAACAAAATGGTCGAGCAGAGCGTAAATACCGTCACATTCTATACACCATTCAATCTCTCCTTATTTCTGCCTCGCTTTCTGAGCGTTTTTAGGGAGAGGCTGCTCTTACTGCTGTCTACACCATCAATCGTGTCCCCTTACCCATTCTTGACAATAAAATTCCTTTTGAACTGCTGTATGGTATCATTCTTGATTACAGCTCTCTTCGAGTTTTTGGTTTACCTGCTTCGTTCTTCTCCCCCTGCAGGAACGAACGAAGTTAGAACCTCGTTCTAGACTATGTTGCTTTCTTGGTTATGGCATTGAACAAAAAGGATACTGTTGTTATGATCCTATCACAAAACGCCTTCGTATCTCTTGTCATGTAGAGTTTTGAGAATATAAGTTCTTCACCACCCTTTCTTTTTTTTCCTTACTTCACTCTAGTCATTTTCCTGTCTTCACTGATTGCTCTATTACTCTGTTTTCTGAGTCTACTAACTCTTCTACATGTGATACCAACTCCTCTAACGATCTATCCTCGGCCTCTTCCAATGACCTTGCTCCCCCTGTGGATCCAGCATCATCACTTGGTTCTCTTCAAGATGTACCTGTATCATCTTCTACCGCTGAGTCCTCCCGAGTTATTGCATCTCGTCGTTCAGATAGGGTAAGAACTCCTCCTTTCTATCTTCATGATTATCATTGTTTCTCTGCTCTTGCTACTCTTCATGAGCCTCACTCTTATCGTGAAGCTAGTTCTGATCCTCTTTAGCAGCAAACTATGTATGATGAATTAAATGCTCTTACCAAGACACATACTTGGGATTTGGTGGATTTGCCTCCTGAAAAGTTTGCAGTAGTTGTAAGTGGGTTTACAAGATTAAGACTCGGGCAGATGACTCAGTTGAGTGATACATAGCTCATCTTGTTGCGTTGGGTTGCTCTCAAGAGTATGTATTGATTATGGGGAGACTTTTGCTCCTGTTGCTCGACTTACCTCTGTTAGATTTTTGATTGCTATTGCTGCTGTTCTGCGTTGGTCATTATTTCAGGTGGATGTTAAAAATGCATTTCTGAATGGAGATCTTACTGAGCAAGTTTATATGAAGCTTCTTTCTGGTTATTGTACGCCCGAAAATTGAACCTTTGATTCCATTGCAAAATTATTTGAATTACAACGAAATTGAGATTACAAAAAAATATCGAGGAATTACAAGAACGGGAATATTAGTTTATTCCCTTTTTTATGTGGGTTCGGGTGGCGGTGGAGTCTCGTTGCTGCCTCCGTTGACCGTCCGACCAGGAGAAGATGGCTCTGCTCTTTTCATGATCTCACGAGCTCGCCCGAAATCTTCCCAAAGTCCAAGAATCCAAAAATCAAAAGTCCCTTCTCCTGTTAAATTCCTGTATTTTATAGACCGAAGAAGCTCCAAATCCGGCTCAATTCTCTCCTGAAAAAGCGGATCACGGATTATCAGGAAAATAAAATAGGAAATAAAACAACGGGAAAACAACGAAAAACAACCCGCGGGTGGCAACCCGCGGGATCGCCCCCGCGGGTTGCCACCCGTGGGAGTTCTCCCGCGGGTGGCAACCCGCGGGGGCTCCCGCGGGTTGCAACCCGCGGGAGACTTCCCGCGGGTGGCAACCCGCGGGGGCTCCGGCGGGTTGCAACCCGCGGGAGAACTCCCGCGGGTTGCAACCCGCGGGAGAACTCCCGCGGGTTGCTTCCCGCGGGGGTTCCCGCGGGTTGCAACCCGCGGGTGCTCCCGCGGGTTGCTTCCCGCGGGTGCCCCCGCGGGTTGCAACCCGCGGGTGCTCCCGCGGGTTGCTTCCCGCGGGTGCCCCGCGGGTGCACCCGCGGGTGTGCCCACTTAGAATTTTTTTTTTTTTTAATTTAATTATTTTTAGTGTCTACATAACCCCTCCAAAGTTTTTGAAGTTCTGTATTGAACCGTACTAAATTTCGAAATACTTTGGATTTTTTTAATTTTGGTTATGGACCTTTTAAAAGATTTGGTCGATAGAGATAACTGTTAATATATTTATTTATTCCATAACAAGCAGAGGTATGATTTTAACGTACTCATTAGAGGACAAGCAGAGGTATAATGTTAACGTGCTTATTTTAGGTCAAGCAGAGGTATAATATTAACGTGCTTATTTTAATCCTAACCGTTCAGTGACATCTAGTATGACGAATCAGGAAAAGACAGAGGTGACATTAAACGTGTCTTGGAGCTTAACCTATTCAGAGGATCTGGTCGTGATAGGGACAAGCTGACTAAACAGAGGTGACGGTTAACGTATTTAGTTTTGGAATCGGACTATCAGAGGTAACTGTTAACTTGATAGGGAGATAATTTTCGTCAGAGGTGATTTTCAACTTAACGATATCTAAAGCACGTTCATCAGAGGTTGTAATGTTGGACTTGATGAAGTGTGAATTTTCTTTTCTGTCAGAGGTGAAATCTTAACGTGACAGGGGACCGATTTAATTAGGATTTTATCTCTTTTGATTTTGAATTATGATGTCAGAGGTATGATTTTAACTTGACTAATATTTTGGAGTGTCGCTTGCTCTGTCGGAGCAAAATGACAAGAAAAGTTTTGCTGTCAGAGGTGAAATCTTAACGTGACAGGAGATTTATCTGATTTAGGATTTTTAGCAAACCCCCAGCTATCAACGGGTTTGATTTGCCTTTACCAACTACCGTTTGAGTTGGGCTAGCCATGCTATTCCCCTCAGCATGGTGAGTTGTCAAGAATTTCGTTTGAGCTTAAATGCCAAACTTTTCCTCTTCCCTTTGCCTTAGCAGCTTAGGGCAGTGATGTATTCTTATATTCGGATAAGAATACTGTTGTGACAGATTTGTCGTGGGATTTTTAGCAAACCCCCAGCTATCAACGGGTTTGATTTTGCCTTTACCAACTACCGTTTGAGTTGGGCTAGCCATGCTACTATCCTCAGCATAGTGAGTTGTCGAGGGTTTCGTTTGCGTTTAAATATCAAACTTTTCCTCTTCCCTTTGCCTTAGCGGCGTTGGGCAATTCATACTTTTTACCCCCAGTATAGTGGGGTTGGCGAGAAATTTATTCTCTCCCCGTAGCCTTATCGGCGTTGGGTAATTCATACTTTTTACCCCCAGTATGGTGGGGTTGACGAGAAATTTATTCTCTTCTCGTAGCCTTAGCGGCGTTGGGCAATTCATACTTTTTACCCCCAGTATGGTGGGGTTGACGAGAAATCTATTCTCTTCCCGTAGCTTTAGCGGCGTCGGGCAATTCATACCTTTTACTCCCAGTATGGTGAGGTTGACGAGAAATTTATTCTCTCCCCGTAGCCTTGTCGGCGTTGGGTAATTCATACTTTTTACCCCCAGTATGGTGGGGTTGGCGAGAAATTTATTCTCTTCCTGTAGTCTTAGCGGCGTCGGGCAATTCATACTTTTTACCCCCAGTATGGTGGGGTTGACGAGAAATCTATTCTCTTCCCGTAGCTTTAGCGGCGTTGGGTAATTCATACTTTTTACCCCCAGTATGGTGGGGTTGATGAGAAATTTATTCTCTTCCCGTAGTCTTAGCGGCGTCGGGCAATTCATACTTTTTACCCCCAGTATGGTGGGGTTGACGAGAAATCTATTCTCTTCCCGTAGCTTTAGCGGCGTTGGGTAATTCATACTTTTTACCCCCAGTATGGTGGGGTTGGCGAGAAATTTATTCTCTTCCCGTAGTCTTAGCGGCGTCGGGCAATTCATACTTTTTACCCCCAGTATGGTGGGGTTGACGAGAAATCTATTCTCTTCCCGTAGCTTTAGCGGGGTTTGGGTGATTTTTTTTTTTTTTTTTTTTTTTTTAATTGGGGGTTTAAATTAACCGCCCTGAGCCCATTTTTTGGGAATTGTTGTGAGCCCAAGTGGTACTTTTAGACCTCACGCATTAAATGTGTCGGAGTTATCTCTAACTCCTTTTTTGTTCAGCTTTGAGCTGAACTGCTCCAGCGTCAATCAACGCTTGAATTTTATCTTTTAAGATAAAACAATTTTTTGTGGGGTGACCTACAATCCGATGGTACAGGCAGTAGTTCGGATCGTTAGTTTTCCCTACTTCTTCAGGTCTCTTGCTCTCCGGCAATTTAAGCATCTTGCGTTTGGTGAGCAGATTGAATATAGTAGCAGTATGTTCATCCTTGAACGAATACTGCTTTTGAAGTCTGGGCGACTTTGCTGTGTTGCTTGTAGTTGGCCATAGTTTCTGCTTCAGTGTACTTTCTACCGCCATTGCCGTTATGTCTTTCCCTTTTGAACGGGAAAAATGGAATGGAGATTCGTTTGCACCGTCTCTGGTTGTAGACTGTTGCATTTCGAGACGTCGAAGTATTTCTTCGGCCTGTTCGCCCTGCTTAAGCAGATCCTTCCATGACTTGGATTCGACCGAACCCATCTTGTCTAGGATATCGGTCAACAAGTTATGTCTGCAGGTTTCCACAAGCGTATCCTGCGTCATGCCATGTGGGCATCGAACGGAAAGTTCTCGGAACCGCTCGACATAAGTTTTGACCGTTTCGCCTTCTTCTTGCTTCGCTGCTAGCAAAGATAATATGGAGACTTCTGTATCATCTTCAAAGAATCGGGCTAGGAACTCACGTTCTACATCAGCCCAAGATTTAATTGTTCCCTGGGGAAGTTGCATAAACCAGGTAAATGCGGGCCCCCGTAAAGTGCTCACAAATATCCTAGTCATAGTTGGATCATTCCCCATGAGATGTCCTGTCTGTGAGAGGAAATAGAAGATGTGTTGCTGCGGCGAACTTTTACCGTCGAATGATTGAAGATTCAACGGTTTATATTTTGCAGGATAGGGTACGGTCTCCCATTCTACGGGATATGGGCGGACTACCCCCACCTCTTGTAGCTTTTTGCGATGAAGAAGAGCTTGTAATTGGTTCTCCATCTTCTCTATTTTCTCTGCATGAGGATTGAGGATAACTTTCACTTCCTCTTCCTCTCTTGAATGAGGAGGCTCTTCTTCATCTTCGTCTTCGCTGTCTTCATTTATTTGGACAGGTCGTTTTCCTTTCTGCCGACTAGAAATGGACGGCGATGATTGGTTCTTTCTAGTTTGAGCCAGCAACTCAATCAAAAGTTGTTTCATTTCTTCTATGGTCTCCTCGTGCTGTTCGAGACGTTTTTCTTGTCTCTCAAGCCTTTCAGAGACTTCTTCTAGAAGCGCGCCCTCTGGTTCGATAGAAACTCCTTTTGATCCTGGAGTGATTTCCTTATCCGAAGGGTTGTTTCCGACGACCTTTTTACCTTTATTAACCATATTTGATGAGGCAGCAGGTAGATCGGTCCCAGAGTATGCCTTTTTCACCGTCCGTATTCTTTTAGGTTCGGTGATCCGCTCAAAAACGGATTGTCTCAGATGGCACTCGCAGTTTGATAGAACAGTTGAGGTTAACTGTTCGCATTGGCATTGAGGAGTATTCTGTGCAGAGTTCTTCTTCCAATTGAGGTATTCTCTCAAGTCTTGAGATATCTTCTCCTCTCTATTTGCATCTTGACGTATTTTGCGTCTCAAATTTGGTTCATAATACTGGAGAGTTTGTAATATTTCAGGGCTGAGCTCTTTTCCAGCATTAGATTGTTCTCCAACCCTTCTGCGGATTCTTCTGGAGTGTGTGCTGGCTTGCGCAGTTGTGCGGGCCTCGCACGCATCTGACTTGTTCTTCGGGATCTGGAGGATTCTATTATGAATATGTTCATCCGAAGAGAAATTTGAAGATTTATCCTCAGGTGAGTTCATGAGCACATCCTTATTTTTATTTGTAGAGGAACGGGATGGTACATCTGAGAGAGTAACCAAAAAGTTAGATGTGCGCTGTGTGCTCACTGCGCGTGTGCCCGAATAGACACCAGAACCAACCCTTGATTTTTCCTGCGGAGTGCAACCCACGGGTTGCAACTTGCGGTGTGCAACCCGCGGTTGGAACCGCGGGTTTGCACCCGCGGTTGCAACCGCGGGGTTGCACCCGCGGGGTGCAACCCGCGGTTGGAACCGCGGGTTTCCACCCGCGGTTGCAACCCGCGGTTGGAACCGCGGGTTTCCACCCGTGGTTGCAACCGCGGGGTTGCACCCGCGGGGTGCAACCCGCGGTTGGAACCGCGGGTTTCCACCCGCGGTTGCAACCGCGGGGTTGTCCCCGCGGGGTGCAACCCGCGGTTGGAACCGCGGGTTTCCACCCGCGGTTGCAACCTCGGGGTTGCCCCCGTGCGGTGCAACCCGCACTTCTGCCTGCGGATTTTTATTTTTGGAATTTTTATTTTTGGAATTTTTTCTTTCCGATGTTTCCTGATCTGGATTTTCTGAGCGCAATTTTCCAGAGGCACTGTTGAGGCGGGCCCGCTGTGCCTTACGCCTCAGGTTTCTCTTCTGAGAGCGGGTCAGGGACTGGTTTGACTTTTGGCTTGACTTTGGAACGGGCGATAACGCCTCGTAAATTTCAACGGGCGATGACGCCTCGTAAATTTTCATAGGCGATGACGCCTTTTGATTTCCAGTGGGCGATGACGCCTCACCTTTTTTCATCGTCACCCGGCGATGACGCCTAGGCTCCGAATCAGAGGAGGAAAGAAATTCCTCATATTTTTGCTGGTCAACTTCTATGACCAACATCTCAACCATTGAGCCAATCGGCACCCGGTCGGACTGCGCCACCAAATTCTCTGTGGTAAACAGAGGAGCTCCCACTGTGGTCGCCAGTTCTTGTACGCCCGAAAATTGAACCTTTGATTCCATTGCAAAATTATTTGAATTACAACGAAATTGAGATTACAAAAAAATATCGAGGAATTACAAGAACGGGAATATTAGTTTATTCCCTTTTTTATGTGGGTTCGGGTGGCGGTGGAGTCTCGTTGCTGCCTCCGTTGACCGTCCGACCAGGAGAAGATGGCTCTGCTCTTTTCTTTGATCTCACGAGCTCGCCCGAAATCTTCCCAAAGTCCAAGAATCCAAAAATCAAAAGTCCTTTCTTCTGTTAAATTCCTGTATTTTATAGACCGAAGAAGCTCCAAATCCGGCTCAATTCTCTCCTGAAAAAGCGGATCACGGATTATCAGGAAAATAAAATAGGAAATAAAACAACGGGAAAACAACGAAAAACAACCCGCGGGTGGCAACCCGCGGGATCGCCCCCGCGGGTTGCCACCCGCGGGAATCCTCCCGCGGGAGAACTCCCGCGGGTTGCTTCCCGCGGGAGAACTCCCGCGGGTTGCAACCCGCGGGAGAACTCCCGCGGGTTGCTTCCCGCGGGGGTTCCCGCGGGTTGCAACCCGCGGGTGCTCCCGCGGGTTGCTTCCCGCGGGTGCCCCCGCGGGTGCACCCGCGGGTTGCATCCCGCGGGTGCTCCCGCGGGATGCTTCCCGCGGGTGCCCCCGCGGGTTGCAACCCGCGGGTGTTCCCGCGGGTTGCATCCCGCGGGTGCACCCGCGGGTGTGCCCACTTAGAATTTTTTTTTTTTTTTTAATTTAATTATTTTTAGTGTCTACAGTTATGAGCATCCTCCTCATAAGGTTTGCCGCCTTCGTCGTGTGATCTATGATCTGAAGCAGGCTCCTCGTGCTTGGTTTGCCAAATTTACCTCTGTCATCACACAACAAGATTTTGTAGTCAGTGCTTATGACACTGTCTTATTCATCCGTAAGACTACTTCAGGCACCACCCTTCTACTTCTCTATGTTGATGACATGATCATCACTGGTGATGATACTGCTGGCATTCGTGTGCTTCAGATTTTTCTGGGTCATCATTTTGAAATGAAAGATCTTGGCACTCTCAGTTATTTTTTTGGTCTTGAGGTGATAACTTTTTCGGATGGTTATTCTCTTTCTCAGGCTAAATATGCTTCAGATCTTATATCCAGGACTGGTCTAACCGACAGCAAGACTGCCAGTACCACTTTGGAATATAATGCTCGGCTCAATTTTACTGATGGTGTGCCTCTGTCTGATCTTACTCTCTATCGACAGTTAGTTGGTAGTCTTATTTATCTCACAGTTACTCGTCCTGATATTTCTTATGCTGTTCACCTTGTCAGTCAATTCATACATGAGCCTCGCTCACCTCACTATACTGTTGTTCTTCGTATCCTTCGCTATATCAAGGGCACTCTTTTCCATGGTTTACACTATTTATCTCAGTCATCTCTTGAGTTACGAGATTATTTTGATGCTGATTGTGCTGGTGATCCTACGGATCGTCGTTCTACCACTGGTATTTGTTTATTACTTGGTTGGTTTCTTATTTCTTGGCGAAGTAAGAAACAAACAGCTGTCGCTCGATCTATCACTGAGGCTGAGTATCGCGTCCTTACTGATGCTACTGCTGAGCTTCTATGGCTGCGCCGTCTTTTGGCTAACTTGGATGCCCCTCAGCTGTCTCATTCTCTTCTCTACTGTGACAACCAGAGTGCTATTCATATTGCGCATAATGATGTTTTTCATGAGCACACAAAGCATATTGAGATTGACTGTCATTTTATCAAGCATAATCTCAGTGATGGCACCCTTCGCTTGTGTTCCGTTTTCTCTGCTGATCAGCTTGCTGATATTTTCACTAAGTCACACTCACCTGGTCGTCTTAGTGAACTTGTTAGTAAACTCCAGTTGGCTTCTACGGCGCCACCATGAGTTTGAGGGGGGATGTTGAGATATAATTGAGATATGATCATAATGCTAAAATATTTTGAGATCCTTTCCTATTAGATATTGAGATATTTTTCTAAATTAGGATAGTTGACAATTTTTTGATTTGACTAATTTAGAATAGTTGACAAATCTCTGATTTTATGTAATTAGTATCAATTACAGATCCTGTAATTATTCTTTTGATTGCCTCCTTCACATATAAAAGGATGGCTCATTGTACAGTTCAATGATAAGAAAATATACATAAATTTCTTCATTCCGCTTTCGCTCTATTTCTTCAACACTTCTAAATACTTGCTATATAATTATTTTTTCAATTTCAAAACTAAAAGTTTTTAATTTTCTTATTTATCAAGTCAAATGTGTGATTGATTAACATTATTATTTCACTTGTATTTAAGTATGAAGATATTTATATGCGTACTGCATATTTGATCAATCAAAAATTAACTTTTCCTAACAATTTATTAAAAAAATTCTAAAAATTTATTATAAAATAAATTTCCATTAAAATTTATAATAATAAATATTGTAATAAATCAAAATTAACTTTCCATTAAAAATGCCTGCATAAAAAATTATCCTTCATAACAATTTTGTATATTTATATACAGTATATTTCTAATAATAATAAATATTAATCTTGCTCAAACTAAGATCTTAATTTAATGAGCACTAATACCTTTATTTTAATGAACAATAAAACCTTTATTTTAATAAGAATGCTTTGCTCTTTGAATGCCGAAAATTTGGTCCGGAGCAAGTGGCTGGGAAAGCGGCTGGGATTGTCAAAGAGATATAACTTACTAAGGGTGAACTTAGTATTTCTTGTACAACCTTGAAATTTTATGGACCTAACTGGCCTGGTTCCTAGATCTCTAGTACCAAAATGTGTGTCAAGGGTATTTCCTCCAAATGGCTGGTTTGAACTTTATTTTGATGGCTCCGTGCGAGGTGATAAGGTCGGTGCTAGATTTGTTATGCATAATGATATTGGGGTCATGGTAGGAGCTAGTAGCATTTCGATTACCATTGTATTAGTGCCAGATGCGGAGATCCGAGGTTTGTGGGAGATATTTATTTAGTTTTCAAATATAATTTTAGGACAGAGAATTTTGTTGGAAGGGGATGCCATGGGTATTATCAACTCCTTTAGAGTGATCCGGACAGTAGCTGCCATCTCTTGCTTCGTAATACCCATCGGATGGATTGCTACTTTACACAAGTGTTTATCCGGCATACTTGGAGAGAGAGTAACATGTGCATAAATTATATGGCTAATGATGGTACAATGCTGGATATTAAGGTGTTTTAAGAAGAAAATTTTCCTTATTGATTTATAGATCTTGTGATGAGGAATGTTCTCGACCTCAGATATATATATAAGCGGTTGTAACCCTTGAGCATTTGTACTAGCCAAAAAATAACATTTTTATATTTTGGTTCATTTTATAATTTGTAATTTTTTTCTATTTTTTTTAAATTATATTTTAAAAAATCAATTTTTTAATAAATCAACAACATTATTTGTTGATAGTTGAGTGCAAAGCATAAATCCTAGTGTAAAACTCTGGAAAAGAAACCAACTAGTCATACAAATAGGAGAAGGAGTGGGTAAGCTAACTAGTAAAACACATTTTACTTATCGCATATATAAAATCATATGTAAAATGTCTTTATAGAAAACTATTATGAGGCCATTGATGGTCTACATGAACAACTATATTCTAAATAGTTAGTGTGTAACAGATCATACATTTTCAATATCATTTATATATTTCATTAGAATAATACAATTTAAACTTTTGAATAAATGATTATGGACCGTATCCACATGATAAAAAGAATTTTTAAAACAATTACATAGTTCTTGCATTTCACATTTTTGTTTTAAAGATGTGATCTGTGCGTGCATGCGCACACCGCATATATAGAGATAGAAAAAATATAACTAAGTTGTTTTTACAGAGAATCGTCTATGAAGAGAGTTCTATATCTCAATATAGAGGATTTATATGTATAATATGAACTATTAGTTCCAATATTCTTGATCTAAATAGATGATGTATAAAAAAATCATGTGATTTCAATGCTCCTTCATTGTAGATCAAGAGGTCACATTTTTTCTGTTATTGAAAATTATTTATTTTGTAACAGCCCTATTTGTGGTCAACATATATCAAAAATGCATAATTTTTTGTATATCACCATATTAGGATGTGAAAGCCACGACGAACAGATGGATTATACGTCTAGAATCTTTATATTAAGATTTAGGGTGTTCTTTATGAGAAACTACCTATCAAGATACTTTAAGAGTGTGTGTATGTGTGTGTTGTAATGCTGATTTTTTGCCTACTTTTAAAAACGGAGTATGTTACTGACAAGCACACACAAAACAAAGACAGTGTGCACGAGGCCATAATTTGTCTCCAGGATATGCTACATAACTCAAAATAAGAAATAATAACATTTTCATTAAACAAGATACGTATAAGATAATATGTACACGATACAGAAACACTATACAAAACAGAATGTAGCTAAATATATTAAAAATGAAAGTACAAAAGATCTCCCAATGCTAATGCTGGTATTTGTGCCTACCATATAGTCTTAACATGTTTCAAGAAGTATGAGTCATCTGCTGACGGTGGATTACACTCCTTGAACTATACATCTAAGGTATGAAAACCTAGATGACTAAACTCGAAGAGTAGAGAATACAAAAAAGAGTAACAGTAGATGATATCACAAATATCAATATAAAATGAGTATGATACATATAAGATAAAATATTCTGTGTAAAATGTCTGGATAAATTGATTAAGTCAGATTGTATTCTTAAATCCCGTAAGATGTTTTGGATAAATAAAAAAATAGAACTGGAATAGTTCCTTTGAATAAAGAGTAACTAGCCATTTAATCTTGATGCCACTTTCCCTAAAGAACCAAGCAAACATTTATAAATGAAAATTCGAATTAATTAAGTCACCATCTTAGATTGAGGAGAGGACGAAGAGAGTATTACAAATCTAAAGCCTTTTACGGACAGTAATGATAGAAAAACCTACTACTTACGATTGCTACCTCATTCCAAATTAACAAAAATTGATTGGTGTCACAATTAATGCAAGAGACCATCTTCTCTCGTAACTATAATATCTATCTGCAAGTGAACTCCCTGATGCTTGCTCGATATACAATTCCATCATGACTTCGATTATTAATTATGATATTTGAAATTGTAACGATAGGAGAAGACCACATGTTCCGGGAGTCTCATACATACGCAAGACTACAGTTTCAGGGCTCTATACTTAAGACTGGACATACTGTTAGGTATCAAGGACAATAGGCATAATGTTTACACCTAGTGTATACATACACACAAACACACACACATGAAAATATTTTCCTACTTTCACTGTTCAATTTTTTCATTCACCCTATGTTAAATTCTTATTCAAGTGAAAGTACAAGTATCCAGAATTGTAAAATATATTCAAGAGAAATCATGTATTTTGTACAATGTCGGGTAACAAGTAGTAGGATGATCAGTAATATGTTTTGATATTATAATGCAGTGTTAGTATTTATCATGAGTCATTATACTATAATTTCATGTTATTTTTAATTTATCAAGTTTCAAGACACTTATGATGACAAGACGAATATTAGGATAATATTCTAACAGGATTTGGCCTTATCAAATAGTTGGCTAGTGAATTCTGGAATTTTTTCCAGAGAAAAAGAAAAAAACTCTAGTCCAATCTTAGCATGTTGAAACATGTAATCTATCAATAACATAGGATCTATTATGAAAACAGTGTCAAATCCTAGAAAAATCATTACTTAAACCCTAATTTCTAAGTTAAACTGATATCGTTATATGAAATCTTCCAAGTATTTATCTATTATATTATACATTTTTTTAAAAATTAATTAGAGTAGTAAGACCTGCTATAATAATTGAGTACAACCAAGGATCACGATTAGACCACTAGTTAGCGATTGGACCAGCTACCTGATAGTCTGTTTATGGCCCTAGGTAATTAGCTTCTATCAGACAGTCTGCATTATTTCAAAATTTATTTATTTTTTCTCTCTTACATATTCATACATGAATCTCCCATGAAAATATTGTGTTTATCCTATTATTTTATCCCAATTTTCTAATGTCAAAATTCCATCAATTATCATACATACAAATTTCATCTAATTATTGTAAAAACACTTAAAGTTCAACCATTGAAATGTATGCTATACATCAAACAGATGCTATGAGAAAAATTATATGGAATTTGGCCAAAGCATGGCTGCTACCTGACAATAATAGTCACCAAGTGGCAGTTCTCCCTTGTCAAATCCTACCATAGCAAGGTCACAAAATCCAATAATTTTTATAGAGCATGTTTACATCATTAAAATAATTTTTAAATTATTGTAACATGTATTCACAATTATATGATTAAAACCATTTGAAACAAAATATCTATTTTCAAATAAACTTATGACTCACCCCTTGAAAGCTCTTGCTTCTCCAAGTCCTGAGTTTAGGAGAAAATGAGTTAGAGAAGAAACGAGGGGAGGAGAAGGATTTTGTCACAATAATTTTGATTTTTAGAAAAAGAAAATGAGAGATAGAGGGGAGATTTCCAAGCACAACTCAAGTCTAAAATTGTCTCCCATCTACTCTTGCTCGCCAAAAAGAAAAGATAAAGAAAAATTGTGAGTGGGTTTTCATGTAGGAAAGAAAATGGATCTAAAATAAATTAATTTATTCAGTGTCCGGATCCAAAAAATTTGATAGTCCCAAAAATTTTCAGATAAATACTGATATAGAATAAAGCGTGATGATCATGGTGTAATTCACAGAATATATTTTGAATATATAGTTTAGAAGAAGGAAAAATTGGTAAATCATAAACAACACATTTTTGCTGGTTTTTAGACTTTTTTAGAATTTTTGAGAAAATTCTCCAAAATCACAAATATTGAAAAAACATCTTGGTGATAAAATATTGCTTGGAATTATGAAATTCAAGTTATATATACCAAAAGTCTGATTGATTATCAATTATTTCCTAGTATAGTTGGGTTTTAGACTTTCTCAGAAAAATATAAAAAAACCTTAAAAAATCTAAAATTTATGAAACTACTAGACTACTCAGAGATCAGATTGTTTGCCAATAGGGTTGAATTAGAGTTTCCGACATAAATAGACGTGCAGAAGCTATTATAAAGGTAGAAGATAAAATCAATACATCATATCTAAAATCAATACCAGTATCCTAAGTTAATATGATTAATACATAGTATACTAATTTAAGGAGCTTGTTAGTTAGCGGTGTTGCATATATATAAAGATAGAGAAAGATAGATTTAGATCATTTAGGATGGATTTGGAGATAAATCATTCTCAATGAATTTCAATGATAGAACATTTATTCTCATAATCAACTTCATTGAGGTTGATCTATACATGTTAAAGTCTTTTAAAATTAAAAATCAAGTTTTGAAATATAGTTTTGCTCATTTATCAAGTGGGTATAAAGTTAACTATTGTATATATTGAGTTGGTTAGTTTAAAGATACAGAATGTTTAAAACATACATTCAGTTTGCTAATTTTTATGTACGAAAGTGTCGATCAAAACAAAAAACTATTTTCAACCGTTCATTTTGTTCATTTTGTGCCTACTTGATACATGAGCAAGCAAAAATAACAAAAATTAATTTTTTTAGGCATAAATGTAGATTAAGTTTAACAGATTAAATTTTCTATATATAGAAAAAGTGTTTTGACATATGTTTTTTCCACCATGGGTTGGATGATTAAGGAGCAGCAAACTCTAATTCAAATATCTGATCATAAAAAACTATCGAATTTTTAAACAGTTCATTTAATTATTGCATCCTCTAGTTTCGTTCTTATTTTTTGAGAAACACCTATTATTTATTCCTAGATGGGTTCAAGATCATAATATTCACAGTAGTATCTATTTTCGAAAATAATGCATGGAAGAACTATAAAATCATAATAAACGGGTAAATGTGTGTTTGATATTAAATTTTTTTATAATTTATGGACATTGTGCTCCTAAAAATAATTTTTGGGAGCATTGAAATTGTCCCTATATTCTATATATATGTACCTACACATACAATTTTATTTTTTCCCATCATAAAATAAAATTAGGAGAAATGTCACCTCCATATAATAGAAATAGACATAATATATAATAATTCAAAAAACCACAAAAAATTCCACTGTTTTTTAACCGCATGACAAAACCCCGTCAAACCCGTCTGTATGACTTCACAGGGGCTGCGTCAAACTGAAGAAATTTTAATTACGCGCCACACTTGACTTAGTGAGCACCATTTTCCCCTATGCTGGAGCTCAAAAATTCACGTGTGGCGTGCATTTAGAATTTTCCGTCGAACTGACAGTTAAGCAGTCATTCGAAATGACCTTTGTACCCTTCTCCCGCCTTCGCGCCTGCCCCCTCTATAGTTTTCTCCGCACTCACGCTATTAATAAAGCAATCTCTCTCCTCTCTCTAATTAATTAGACGATTTCTACTTTTTTTGTTTTTGTTATCTATTCAATATACTTTCAGAGTTTTTCTAACTTTTTCTTAAACTATCATTAGATCTATCATCCGTTTCAATCTCCTCTGCCCACAAAACCAAAATTTCCCCTAAATTAATACCTTTTCCTTCACACTTCCATCGAAAAGATTCAGCATTTATCTTCCTAAACTAAAATTATCAACTCCCTCATTGACTAATTCCTCCAAATTTCACACCCACCATCTCAATTTCCAACCAAAGTTTCAATCTTTACCACCTCAAATCTAATGCCAGCATCCAAAGATACCATCTTCAGAGCTTAAACACCAAGAAATTCAATGGGCAACACTTGCGTCGGCCCCAGCATCACCAAGAACGGCTTCTTTCAGTCGGTCTCCGCCACCTTATGGCGAGCTCGATCGCCGGAAGAAGAGACCGCCTCGGTCACCCCCGCGGAGGAAAAACCCAACACGAACAGCCCCGAGAACAAGCCCCCGGAGCCCGTCAAGATCCCCGAACCTATCGCCCCCGCCCCCGCCGCCGACCCGAAACCCGTTACGCAGCCCCAGGTTCCCAAAGAAGAATCCAAGCCGGTTCCCAACCCAAACCCCGTAATCCCATTCAGAAAGCCCTTGCAAGTGAATCGAGTGTCGAGCGCCGGCAGCAGGCAAACGAACTCTGTTCTGAAGCGCAAGACTGTAAATTTGAAGGACAAATATAGCCTGGGGAAGAAGCTCGGGGCCGGGCAGTTCGGCACGACGTTCCTCTGCGTCGAGAAGGCCACAGGCAAGGAGTACGCGTGCAAGTCGATACTGAAGAGGAAGCTGGCCTCGGAGGACGACGTGGAGGACGTCAGGAGGGAGATACAGATCATGCACCACCTGTCAGGGAACCCCAGCGTGATATCGATCAAGGGGGCGTACGAGGACGCAGTCGCCGTGCACGTCGTCATGGATATCTGTGCCGGCGGGGAGCTGTTTGATAGGATCGTCAAGAAGGGGCATTACACGGAGAGGAAGGCTGCGGAGCTGGCGAGGGTCATTGTTGGGGTGGTGGAGGCGTGCCATTCGCTCGGGGTGATGCATAGGGATCTCAAGCCGGAGAATTTCCTGTTTGTGAATCAGGCGGAGGATGCTGCGCTTAAGACGATTGATTTTGGTTTGTCAGTGTTCTTCAAGCCAGGTGATTTTTTTTTTTTGTGTTTTTCTCATAATTTTTCGAAAATGCTTTAGATTTGGATGATAGATTGATGCTTAATTTTGTATATGTTGATTATTGTTGACTTGTCTAGTATTAAGTAGTGGAATTTCATCTTATGCCTATTGCTATCTAACTCATGCGAGTATAAGGAATTTATTTCCATTGATTTATGGCATTATTTAGTAGTGTCCAGATTGATATTTGTATCTTTTAGTGAATAATGTTTATTGATAGCTCTGTGATGACACCATTATCGCACATTTTAGGAGTAACATAGTAAAATATTGTTGTCCATAGTGGTTAATATGCTTTCGAATGACATGGGCATGTTGAAGATTGAATCCATAGATAATAGAGTGTAATTTTCTTTCCTTTTATACCAAAGCAAAAAGATACTTCCTGTATTCTGCCAATGAGTATCAGATGATACAATCTAAATATTGGTCTTAAAATTTCTTCATACTTCGAGAAGATAATGTATAAAATGGTGCCACCCGTGTTATCAAAGGTGAAAGTTTTCAAGGTAAAATTTTGGGTAATTAAGGATCATGTGAATTCTCATCATTGTAAATAGAAACAGATGATTCTTTTAACATCATGTAAATGTATAGCGTTTACTTATTTATAGCTGATTGAACTGATTCTTACTTCAGGAGAAATATTCAATGACGTCGTCGGTAGCCCTTACTATGTTGCACCTGAAGTCCTAAGGAAGCATTATGGCTGCGAGGCGGATGTCTGGAGTGCTGGAGTAATCATTTACATCTTGCTGAGTGGTGTTCCTCCGTTCTGGGCAGGTAACGGATTTGGCGTGACACGACTCATTTATCATCTAAAGCTTCATATAAAAAGTTCATCGACGTTTACTTCTTCATATTGCATTGCTACTCACTTTGATCGTATTGATTCTCTATCGATTCCAGAATCTGAGCAAGGTATATTTGAGGAAATTTTAAATGGCAAGCTTGACTTTGAGTCGGATCCATGGCCTAGTATCTCGTCTAGCGCCATAGACCTTGTGAGGAGAATGCTTGTTAGAGACCCTAAAAGGAGATTGACTGCTCATGAAGTTCTATGTAAGTTCTCTACATCGTCTATTTACTTTAGATGTTGATTGGGTATGATTTTGTAAATCATCAATTCATCACAATATTTTGTTCAAATGTCAGTTAGAGAAAAAAAAAAAAAATGGAAATAGAATTTGGCATTTGCTTGGCTGTGACTCAAAATTAAATGTTATCATTCATATTCTTTTAAATGTTGATATGGTATGCTATTACGACTGCATGAAAGTTGGGAAGCTAAATATGTTTTAGTTGTGTTAACAAATGAATATGGACATATTCTCATGAGGAAAGTTTTATGGTTCTATTGATATAGGTTGCTCGGTCTCGTAAATGAGGTAGCTCTAGTTCACTATTTGATTTTCTCGCAGGCCATCCCTGGGTTCAAGTTGGCGGTGTGGCCCCTGATAAGCCTCTGGATTCTGCAGTTCTATCTCGCTTGAAGCAATTTTCCGCGATGAACAAGCTAAAAAAGATGGCACTTAGAGTAAGTATCTGAAGCTTTAAACGATTAGCGACGAAACATAATTGAGAAGCTCATAAACAAAAACTGATAATTAGAAATTATTAGATATTACAGTTTATATGTGATTCGGCAACCATGATTAAATAAGCTCTTAAGAATGTCAGAATTGGAATATTCAAGCATGTCCAGTGTTTTAAATATGGACAATATATAATGGTATCGGTCAATATCTCGGTTTATGTCCATACTTGATACGGCATATGTATTTTTATGTTGTTTTTCGTTTTGAACCAAAATGGACCAATAAATCGGCTTGAAAGATATTTTGGCCTTGAAATATTGCACGATTAGTAATATCGGATTTTCTTTTGATTATGCAAAAAGACTTGATCCGGTTGGTTATCTCATAAATCTAGTAACCTATATACATGAGAAAGAGATAGAAGCAGGGCTTGATTAGTAGTTTTGTGCCTCTTTCATCTACAGTTCCTTCGACACAAGTGGCTACTATTAGATGCGATACCATCTAGCGGTTCTAGTAATTGGGCTTATTTTTGTGTTTCAAAAGTTGGGGATACAATTGATATATGTCTTGACACATTTGAAAAGATTCTACAAGTGTTATGTTATTTATAAACTCAATGCATATTGTTAAGATAAGTATGCCTCTAGGCCATAAATTGTCTTTAATAGGTTTACTGATTTGGGTAGGCATGACATGTATACTTATTATCCAAGAAGTTGATATGGCATCCAATATTTGGTAAGTATCGCGATAGATTACCTAATATACAATATCCAGTATTAGATTTTGTTGATGGATATACCATCAAATATCTGATATTTACAACACTGGGCATGTGTAGAGGGGTTTTTCATTGTACTATTGGTTACATGCATCTATCTTGTTGAGGCAAATGTCCATGCTTCCATTTGAACTTTGCTTTATTTTGTTTGCGTGCGGATGCACATAAAGTACCTGGAGAGAACGTAATTGGGGCTAATAAGGATAAGACAAGGAGAAGTGATTAGGATCTAACGGAGTGTACATATACACATACATTGTTTCGATTATCAGGGCCCTGTAACATTGATTCAAGAGAATACTTAATCTTGTAAATAACCAATTAATATGAGAGAAGCCGTAGCACTTCATACTCTCCAGAATTTATCAGGATTAAGTCTAGCGTGCTGCAGCAGTCTGTGTTAATAATTTTCAGTATAGGCTTTTTAACGACAGATGGTTTATTTTAAATTTCTCTGCTACTTTGGTTTTTTTTTTTTTTTTTGATACTTTTAGCTTTTATTTCATTTCATTGTGCGGCTACAATTTCTATAATTTTCAAACTTTGACCATGCATCTTGTTATAGAACAGTTACTATAAATTTTCAATTCAACATCTCTCTCAAAAAAATTTCTTTTTTGAGATACATAAGTAATATTTTTATTTCTTTTCTCCCATTATGATTCATTTCAAAAAGCTTAACAAAGCATTGTGATTGGCAAAAAATATTACATACATACAGAGACTAAGAAAGTTAATTTTTGCTGCAGGTTATTGCTGAGAATCTTTCGGAGGATGAAATTGCTGGACTCAAACAAATGTTCAAGATGATAGACACAGACAACAGCGGACAAATTACTTTTGAAGAACTCAAGGTTGGAATGGAAAAAGTGGGTGCCAAACTTAAGGAGTCTGAAATTTATGCACTTATGCAGGCGGTAAGTCTCCAATAAAATTTCAATATCGGCATCTTCTTTAATGTTCAATCCTTCATTATCATCAATATCTTCATCTGTCGTGGAAAATAGTTCACTATAACGGCAACCATCATGATTATATCATGCAAACGAACTGTGGCATGAAACTTCAGCCAAGGGAATACAAAAGCCTAATATATACGATAAAAAGTATTCACAACCAATTTTACTAAAGATTTTATGTACTCTCTGGTTTTCAATTTATTTTATACCTTTTTCTTAAAAGTTATCTTTCTGACAAGCAGGGATGAGAATGGACTGGACCAAGAGCCAATTCTTTGGAAAAAAAAATAAAACTTTTTATTTTTAATTCAAAATCTTAAATAAGATGGGCTGAAAATTAATCCTTGACATGATCTTATAAATGCACAAGCTGATGTTGTCAGGAATAAGTACCTAGTGAAAATAACAGCTTTCACTGCGAACCTACACTTTTACATTCGATATCACTTCCCTCTGCTCACCTTGCTGCTCTGCTGCATGGAAATTATAGGCAGATGTTGATAACAACGGTACCATAGATTACGGCGAGTTCATAGCTGCCACGTTACATCTAAACAAGATAGAACGAGAGGATCATCTCTTTGCGGCTTTCTCATATTTTGACAAAGATGGCAGTGGTTACATCACCCAAGATGAGCTACAACAGGCTTGCGAGGAGTTTGGCATAGAAGATGCTCAGCTAGAAGAAATGATCAGAGAAGTGGATCAAGATAATGTAATTTCTACTTCAATTCCTCATAATTTTTATCAATTTTGGATGTGTGATTTAATGGGCTAGCCTTTTCTATGGTTTTTTGCAGGATGGACTGATAGATTATAATGAGTTTGTCGAAATGATGCAAAAAGGGAATGCGGGTTTTGGCAAGAAAGGACCGCAGAACACTTTAGGTTCAGTTTTAGGGAGGCTCTAAAAATTTGAATAGCCAGGTATCCATGGTAGTTATATCTTCTTTTTTTTTTTTTTTTTTTTTTTTTTTTCGTACAAATATTTTCTTTTTTTATCGTAATTTTTAGATTTCCTAGATATTTGATGCTAATACCAGTTGTAAAGTTTGATGATGCGTTCAAAAATTAAAATTATAGACACAAGTTGTATTTGTGTTCTTACGACCATTTTGTTTGGCTAGACTCAAGAGTACAATGAAGAAAAATTCTTACAATGATGAAGGGGCTTGTTTTTGAACAACAAAGCATGTCGCACACCATTTCTTGCAGCTACAACTCTAATGAATTCGTGTAGTTCGAACTTCATCTAAGTGAAAATTCTCTTTTGGGTGGTTGGATTCCAACATTTTGTTTGCAACTACTAATGTTATCGCAAAACATTTCATTTGTACATTTCATTTATATCAGATATGACTCAGTGTGGAAGGGTGTAAACTTCACTAGTCATTGAGTTCATGATCATAGGCAGCAGATTCAAATGAAATAATTATGCAACTAATGAGCTCCTGCATTTCCATAGTTTTACGGCTTTTATGCTGGAACTTATGTGACTTGTTCCCTTTCCTGTGCACTACAAAAGAGAGAGTTTATGCAAAACAATTCTATGTAGAAGTATTCTATAGAGAAGGAAACTATTCTATGTAGAAGTATTCTATAGAGAAGGAAGTCAAAAAGACGAACTTATCTTATTTGTATTTAAGAACATGATGCCCAAAGTTTCATGTATTTCTTTCTTTTCTTCTAGTTTGTTTTTCTTTTTCTTTTTTTTTCCTGTGGAAAGGTAGATTAATAAGTAACTCTTAGTACCTCTAGAATATGAAATAAGAAAAAAAAAAAAAAAATCCAGAAATGTTATAACAAATCTAATATACATCTCAAAACCTCTATAGAGCATTGTATACATGTACAATCTTGATGATGATGACAAGACTATTCGTAGATATTACATCTCTCTTTCAGTTCATCATCATTCATTAAAACAATTCATTGGACATGCTAACTTTTCTTCGTACTATTTCTCCTTACATTATTTAAATGATTGAAAAACTTAAAATCCTAATTTAATATTTTTGTGTCCGTAATCGTTTACTTGTGCCTTTTCCATATTATAGTTTTTCTCAAAGAAATTACATTAATACGAGAATTTTACTTTTTATGTAACTTTATATCTTTCATATCTAAGCAAAGCATTATTGGAGCGGAAGAAGATGTTATCCAGTATTCTAGCACTCCATAAAGAAGGTAAGTTTAGTTGTTAACATTTGTTTTAAAATTTTAACTTACATATTTTCTATAATACAAATCTTTAGTTTCCTCCAATTTTTAAAAATCACAATTAATCTTATTTATATAGGAAAAAGAAAAACACAACCAAACATTTTGTCTCAATGGACTTCCCTTTGATCAATAAGGATATCACATCTGTTAAATTTTGAAGCTTGGAACCCTTAGCCTTTTCTCATTTTTTTAAGATAATGCAGCCAAAAGAGAGAAACTAACATAAATAGAGTTATTCATATAAAACTCATGTTTTGTTTAGAAAGAATGAATAATCACTACGAAAACGTGAGCCGTTCTAAAATATATGAAGAAAATATTCCTACTAGTTTAAATTGAACACAAAACATCACTGGATGAGGTTGTCAGTTTAGATTTTACAAGTGAGGGCTTCTATTTCAGGGAGATTGCTGAAGTGTGTACTTTTGTGGTAGAAGAAGTCATAGGTTCTTTACTGATAATAAAATGTTTTATAGGAATTTTTGGCCTCTATCTAATTCAATATAATTTAAAGAGTGTTGATGTCAAAAAAAAAAAAAAAAAAGCCCAAAATTGAATATGATTTGTATGATGCAACTCCTTGCGAAAGGTCAATTTAACTTAAAACTGGACTCAACGGGGGAGTAGAGAACCAGTTTGACCCAAAATCTTAAGCCCTTAGGTTAAGACCTCAACTTTGTATTTAAACCTATAGAATTTCTTTGTTCTATCCGATGTAGGACTATACTCACATATAAACTAACTTAACAATTATTTATTTGGAGCAAAAGTAAGTATAGATTCATCTTCTTGTTTTATTTATATGAAATTTAGAAAACCTACGTTAAGAGTAGATGCAACAATTCCATTTTTTTTACTTTTACCTCTTGCACATGAAATCTAAACTAAAATCACGTTAGCTTTAGATTTGTAGTGATTAAACGCATATACAATCAGACCTATGACTTTTTATACAATAGTATTTCATTTTCTTTAGAAACCTAAACTTATTTTAAAATATAGTGCATGAAGATCCTTGAAAATAAAAAAACATTATTTACTTTGTGGATTTGAATATATGCTACATGAGAAAAGCTAGAGAAATAAGTGAAAGAAACCATATCGATGTGTCATGAGATTTGTATCTAAACCTCTTTAAAAAATTTAAAGTAGAGGAGGGACTTTCTTCTTCTTGTCAGGCCTTAGAAGTGACTTCCTCTCACCTCAATATAAATATAGGTGCAGTACTTTGGTAACTACTCATTTTAGGTTACAACTTAAAAGGTCCTACTGATGCTACTGTACTCCTTAGAAAGAGACGGCAGGACGTAAATTTAGGAAATTTCCAAAGTAGCGCACCTTTTCCTAGTGAGCCTTCTTTTCTGAATGAGCCCTCTCTCTCTTGAAACGAGAGAATTTTTCCTAATGATCACCCTCTCATTTCATTTTCCCCAACCTTATCCTGAGCTCTAGACCCACCTCTCTCCCACCGTCCCATCGCCTCATAGTCTCAGTCCAACTCCGCCGCATCCTCGCAACGGCCTTTCGTCGCGCAGCGCTAGTAGTAGGTCCTGACGATTTTTGGATTACCTTGGAGCTTTAAAGGATGAGAAAGATAGAGAAGTTGAAGGAAAGAGCATTTTTGTCCTAAAACTTGAATGACAAAGTTGTAAATAAAAGCAAAATTTTAAATGGACTCACCGGGAAAAAAGGTGTGCTCCTCTAGAAATTCCTGTAAATTTGTTGTATGCAAGTACAAAAAATTATATTATGTATCTTTTCAGTCTCATTAGTATTTTGGTGTACTCCAATCTAGTATTTTTATATTACTTTATATTTAGGAATGAGGAATGAGAATGGATAAGTCCAAGAATTAAACTTGAATCATTCTATTTAAAATTTTGAATTAAAAAATAATATTTTATTTTTAATTCAAAAATTTAAATATAACAAGCCAAAAACTAACTCTTGGACTCGTCTATTCTCATCCTATCCATACTATAGGCTAATTATCAATCTCATATGACAATGGTGCTTCTTTTGAAGAAGTTCTCCAAGTTTTGTCTGACATTGAGGTTCTAACTTGGAAATTGATAACCCAATGTTTAACTATTGACCTGCCTAAGTGAAATGGCCATAAAAAATAAAGGCCATGGAGTAAGTAGTGATGTACCGCCATAAAAACAATTGTAATTTAATTTCGTGTGTTCTAAGACAAGCATGAAAGCAGCAAAGTAATATATTTAAAGGGGTTCTTACATAACGCTCCTTAAATCTTTAAAAATTAGATTTTAATTTCTGAAATCTTCATATTTTGATTTTAGTCCCCCAAATCATTTAAGTTACTTCAATTTAGTCCCCTAGGTAACTTCCGTTAAATTTTTTATTCGAATTTTTCGTTATACCCCTACAAGTCCATCTTCCTCCTCTCTTCATTTTCTTATTGAATTCTTCACTCCATTCTTTTCCTCTCTCTCTTCCCTCCCAGTTAATCTCTCTCTTCCTTCTTTTTTTTTAGGGTTTCTTTTATTTTTTTTTTAAGAGTTCAGTTGTTCAAAACATGTTCAAGTGATGCATATATGTTTTCCAATAGTTACTTTTTCCTGGTTAAAAGAAAGAAAAATGGAGATTAAACTGGGAGGGAAGATAGAAAGAAAGAGGAGAGAAAAATGGAGAGGGGAATCCAATAAGAGAATAAATAGAGACTTTCAGGGGTATAATGGAAAATTCGGACTAAAAATTTACCGAAAGTTACCTAAGGGGATTAAAATGAAGAAACTTAAAGGATTTGGGAGACTAAAAACAAAATATGAAGATTTCAGAGAGTAAAGTCTAATTTTTAAAAATTTAAGATACCGATATATAAAAACCCCTAAAAAAAAATATAGATAAGCAAATGAACATATTGATTGGCAAGCAGAGAAAAGTGAAGGTAATAACATAAGGAACAAGGGAATTAAGACTGCACTTGCCTCTACTCAATATAGCATCGTCGAAGAACATAGGTGGATGATCTCGACAAAATTACTGTTAACAACATGAATCTCCTTCCTCTTCCTTCTCTCTTCTTCTTTCTATTGAATGTGAAGAAAAATAAAGAGAAAGAAAAGGTTGTTGGCTAAGATAGGATCGCAGGTTAATATAGGTTTGTTGTGACTTGAATTATAAAACTCACCTTGTCTTATATATTTTATTTCAAGTAAATAGTTAGGAATATTTAAGTTAAATCTAAACAATAAAGTGTGTGGAAATAGTCATTGTCCTTAATATAATCATGATATTATTTATTAAAGCAAGATAATAATTTTTAGGTAGAGGTGAATTACATTTGTAATTAGTTATCGTTCTTAGGAAATATTGTTGTAAATAATTGATACCCTACTCTGTTGAGTTGATATCATTCTTATTTTCACATTTGAAAAAAAAAAAAAAAAATCAAAAACCCTTGTTACAGGTATAGCAATGATGGTACAGTTTAATTTCCTGAGAGGATACCCCGTGAGTAGTATAGAGGAAATGATGGTACAATTTTAACTTCCAGGAGAACTTACTAGATGGTCGAGGAGAATTTACTAGATGGTCCAATACGCAACTCTATTCTTTATTAAATTAGTAAATAGTTGAAATCTTTTCTAAACTAATACTCATTTTGCCTACATAATTTGCACCAAATCTTACTCTGTATTAAAAAAAAAAAAAAAAAAAAAACTTTAACCATCCATTATTGAATGGCTGGTTAAAAATTGCATGTTGAACCGTATAAATTCTCCTATTTAGAGAGAATCCGAGTCCGGATCATTTATCCCAGTCCAGATTCAAACGATCGCCATTCAGTATGCTTCAACACAACCAGGGGACAGCTTGCATTTGATATCAACTCTCTCACAAGCAGAATGCTCTCCTACTTGCTGCAACCCACTCAACACCTCCTTTCGTTTTCACACTTATGGACTGATGATTTAGCTATTTATTCTCCAAAACTAAGAACACTAATGTCCACTTACACCTTGTTTTCTCACATTTTATTTAGACAAAAATACATATATTAATGTAGAATATCTCTAATACGACTGAGTAAACAACAACAACAACTAAGCCTTTTATCCCAAGTATTTAGAGTATACTACATGAACTAAAAAAAGAATCACACCAAATCGATCACTTTGATACGACTGAGTAAACAGTGTCATTAATAAGGTTGCACAAGACAAATTCTTAACTTGCCCAAATTGACTTTTGAACTCCTTAGTTCTCATCCCTACCTACTACTACCGTGTAAACATGTCATAAAGAAAACAACAAATAAATGTGCGCCCAGAAGACAAACTGCAGCACGAACTGCTCAACTCAAGCTGTCTACCACCAACTTTGATGAATCACCTCACCTTATTATATAATTAACGTATTCTCCCCAACAAATTAATAAAACCCATCAACTAATTAAATAACATGCATATAATAAAATAAATAACATAAATTCGGAGAAACATTTGTTGCAATGATTTATTGCAAATTTTTCACGTGGGTGATAAATGTGAGCGAAGAATAATAACAAACAAAACATTTTTCTTCTGTACACATGAACCCTCTAAGTCTGTACTATCAACAAAACAAACAAATTTTAACACTAGCTTGCCCCACCTCCTGAATTATTTTTATTGTCAAGTAAAGAATACGCAAGGGGCAAAACTTCTCTCATTTTTTTTCCCTTCTTTTTTTCTTCCTCGCTCTTTCTAATGGCATGCTGTGAATTTAGACCGCTGACCAAGAGCCCCAAGCATGTGACAAGTGACCTCCAACAATTTCCCTGCAAACCAAATGCATTAAGATACACATACTTAATTTCATAATTAATTAGGAGTTGTTAAGAGAAAACAATCATCTACCAAACAAAATTCATATTATAATCACAATATTAATTCATGTGCAACATTCAACAACAATATGACAAGTTGTTAGGGAGTTATTTTGTGATTTTTGAGATCTGGGAACCTCTCCATCAATTTTCCATTCTAAGGATCAATATAGAAGATTCTTCTATAATATGTAGTCCCCAAAATATTCCCCATTTTGGTATTTATATTGAGATTTTAATTTCATTTAATAGCGAAGAAAAGGACTACCCCCAAGGGTACCCCCAATTCAACTTCCACCTACAAACATTTTTTTAGGCCACTTGGGGCTTGAATTGCCTTGGTGATGAAGAAAGTACAAAGGTCACATGTATCCTTTTATTTGGACAACCTAAAGACAGCTTCACTGATAAGCATTACCTACCATTTCATATTACTATTATATTAAAAAAAAAACCGAAACACATTTTGATATAGTTCTTTTATTTCAGCACTTATAAATATATATATATAGATATATATATATATATATATATATATACATATATATATATATATACATATATATACATATATATATATATATATATACATATATATACATATATATATATATATATATATTGAATTACTCTAGGTGAGTCGCCAGCTCAGAAAAATTACTTGAACTAACGACAAAAATATAATGATCCATTGATTTTTCTTCGATTATTTTTTTTTACAATTACTATCTCTACCTCCTTAATTTCTTTTGGATTAAATTTCATAAATTTTAGAGTTCATTTGCCCTTTCTTCAAGTGCATATAAAATGTTTTATTCATTGAAAACCGTTAATTTTATGTTAACTTGATAGAGGACGAAATCAAAACTACAACCCAAGAAATTGGGTATGAGTGAACCCTAAGGAGTCAAGATCATAATCCAAAAGAAATTTTTTAAAGAAGATTATTGGAGATAGTGAAAATGAACTGCAACTCAGATAACTTACATGAGCTGTCAGCTCATTTCCATCTCTCTCTCTCTCTCTATATATATATATATGAGAAATGGAAATGCACAGATAGCTAACATAAGTTATCTAGGTTGCAGTCCAAGTTTATTTTTACTATCTCTGATAAAAAAATTTCAAAATTTTCTTTTGGATTATGATCAAAACCTTACGGTTCACTCGTATCCAATTTTTTGATTTTTAATTTTGATTTAGTCTTCCATCAATTAGCCAGAAAATTAATTGTTTTTGATAAATATATTTTATACCCACTTGCTGAATTGATAAATGAACTCCAAAATCTATGAAATTTAATCCAAAAGAAGTATAAAGGTTGAGATCATGATCCAAAAAAATTACATGAGCTAGTAGCAAAAGAAAAATGATCATATTATTTTCTTTCAAATCTTTTTCGGAATTATGGTCTCTATATTCTTAGATTCTTGACTAGTAAAAAGAAGACATATCCATCGAAAACTATTAATTTTATATTCACTAGGTGTAAGGCTAAATCAAAATTAAAATCCAAGAAATTGGATATGAGTGAACTCTATGGGGTTGAGATCACAATTCAAAAAAAAAAAAAAATCTAGGAAAAAAAAAAAATCTAGGATCACTGGTTTTTTGCTACTAGTTTAGGTAACTTCTATCAGGCAGGTGTTGTGTGTGTGTACCGTGCTCCTATGAGAACAATTCTCAAATAAGATTCATAAGTACCCTATCATGGATCATCTCTATAAAAAATCCAAATTGTCCATCTCACAGGACTGAAATTCTTTTTTTTTTTTTTTTTGCAAGAATTAAATTTTTGCCAATCGGGGCATAACATATTTATTACCATAAAAACGAAAAAAGCCTAAACAAAATTATAAATTAGGCAAGGAATAAAGCGAATCTCAGCAATAAATCCCTCCACAGTGAACCTTGCGTCCAGTGGTATCACTTCTCTCCCTATAGTTTATAAGAGATTTCCAATTTGACTTTCACGCGAGACTCAATTTGGCAACGTTTAAACGATAAAACCCACCGACAAAGGGGAAATTCTAAATGCGCACCACATTTTACTTAGTGAGCACCACATCCTATGGTGTAGTTATCTAAAAAAAATGGTGCTCACTAAGTCAAAAGCGGTGCGAGAATATTCCCGACCAAGCCTATTGGCAACCACATCCAGCAGAAACTTCACCCCAAATTTTTTTCACTCAAAAAGGTGCTCACGTTACTCTCACTCCACAGGTAAAGTTACCTCCCGCAGATTGTAGCAGATTGTAGCCTAACCTCGCCGGCGTACCTCCCCCAAAATCATCTACCGATCTAAAAAACTCGGGCGTCGAACAATCAAACTATCCACATTGCAATAAAAACACAAAAGAATTCAACAACAACTAAAACCAAAAAAAGAACTCACCTCTCCTCGTTGCCGCAACCTTCGCCTCGTTCCTCACCGTCTTCGGTGCCGCGGCCACAACCGCACTGGTAGGCATCTCCTCCACGGCCGGAAAAAGCACCGAATCGATCCCTTGAACCGAAATTCTCCCATCAGTATAGATATCAGGATCGAACAAATACGCCGAACCCTCGCCTTGGCCGAACTTGACCGAACCATCCGCCTCTCTGGCCACCACTTTATGCGGAAGCCTCAAGGTATCATACTTCACCTTCCCAAACCTCCTGACCGCATTGTACATACTTTCCTCAGTCTGATACTCGGGAATCAGATGATAGTAAACGATCTGCTCGGGCGCGCCCGGCTCGCTCAGCTGATCCGCCGTCAGCTTCGCCATGGCCTCATCATTCGGCGCCAGAACGGTCAGAACGTAGCCCTCCGAAACCAGCCGGCCCATCTCCGTAGCTAGATTAGTCAGATTCACCAGAATGTCGGCCAGCTCGTTGTAGCCGCCGTAGAGGATGAGAGTGTGGATGAAGTCCTTCACCTGGCTCTCGCCGTCGAAGTGGTGCTTGCCTGATCCCGGCCCAGGAGCTGGCGCCGGGGCGATGGAGGGGCCCGGCGCCATCGCGTCGTAGATGGGGAGGACCGGAGGGGCTCCAGCGGGGACAGGGGCCGGCTTCTTCAGCCGGTGGGTCCGGGGATCCACCTCCGGAGCACCTGTGGGCAGCACGGCTGCGATCGATGCCAGGCTGCGGCGTTTATTGAAGTCCTCCTGAACCGATCTCGGGATCAGCATCCGCTCGATCCCGTGGATGACACCATCGGGGCGGATGACGTCATCCGGGCGGATCACGGCGGCGAGATCCACCTTGCTGCCGGCGAGGTGGATCTGGTCGCCGCTCAATGTCGGATGAAGGCGAGAGAGGTTCGATTTGAGGTGTACGTAGTGGATTCGCTTGGGGACGACATGGAAGAGGAGGAGGGTTTGGAGGGACCTGAGGTTGCCGGGTTCGAGAAGGAAGCGCTTGAACTCGGGGTCGAGATCCCGCTCCAAGGCTTCGTTCTTGGGGGCGAAAATGGTGATGTTGTGGCTGCCGACGGCGTCTTCGAGGTTCTGGAGGAGGAGGGCCTTCTCTACGAGCTCGGCGAGCTCGGTGTAGTGGGCGGAGTCGAGGAGGGCGACAAGGACTGAATTGGAGTTGATCTGGCCGGTGGAGGAGGAGTTCGTCGGCAATGTGGGCAGAGCCGAGGCGGCGGATGCGAAGAAAAAGACGGCGATGGCGAGAGCTCGAACGCCAGAATCCATGGCGCCGGCGGTGAAGTGATTTGATTTTTGATTTATTGCGTTGGAGAGGATTTGAGAGGCGGACTTGAAATGGGAATTAATTAGAGTTTTGTATTCATTATGGTCGGAGTGAGGTCTTTATAAGCCGTGGCCCGTGGGATGGGTTTGGTACTCTGAGGACAGATGAAGTGCACACGTGGCGCGATCGGGGTGCTTCAAGACAGGCTGTATGAGAGTGGGAAGTGGGGACCACCGGAGAAAACCCACCGCTGAGGGGAGGAGAGAGAGGAGAGTCGTCGGCTGGACGGTTCGATCCGACTCGCAATCTAACGCAACCCAAGCTCAAAAAGGGCGCGGCTTCTTAGTCTGGTAAGTTTTAAAGCAAAAAATACCCACTCTGCCCTTCAAAGTTCGAAGGTGGAGATGATGTGATAAGGGTTAAATTGGAAATTGGTGCTCTGTCAGTGTCAGGGGGGCAATTATTCCTTGAGGTGAAAAGTCCATAGATGGTGAAATTACTGAGAAGGTCACTTGCTATGTGAGCAAGTTACTTTCGAGTGTAGACTAGAGTAAGGCAAGAGAGGACGACAGCGGATCCAACTGGCTGGTGACAGGAAATTTCTAGATGGGCACATGTTTTTTCCTAGTGAGCCCACTTTTCCTAGGGCGCACACCTACCTTTTAAAAAACCTTGTTTTTTTCCTAGTGAGCACACCTATATACCTAAAATACCCTCACCATCTCCCTCACTTTCTCTCCCACCGTTGACATCCCTTCCCAAACTCATTCTTAACAAAATTATCTCCTCTCTCTCCCAACCCATCTCTCTCACCTTCTCCTCCGTCATTAAACACATATCTCCTTTTCATTTTCTTCCAATAACCCCAAATCTCTTTTCCACCCTCTCTCCCTATTGCTTCTCGCCCCTTCCGCCGCTTCCCCTACTCTGGCCGCCCGCATCCCGGCCGCCCCGCCACTGACAACCGACACTCCGCCACAAAGGCGGATTTAAAGGAGGAGAGGAATTAGTGGTTTTCTTGATTTGAAGGTAAAAATGAAATCCTAATTCTTTGTGTTATTTTTTGCATTTTGATTTAGGAAAAATTTTAGAAATGAGTGTTGATGAGGGTAGATTTAGTTGAGGGGCAAAGAGATTGAAGAAAAAATAATTTCTTGATATTTTGTTATGGTGAAATTAAAGTCTTCATTGATTAAAATAGTTAAGATTATATTGTTGTTATGGATTAATGTTAGTCGGAATTTGTAAAAGTTAAGTGCAAAATTTATATTATGAATATTAGTTGGTTTTTTTTGTGTTTGGATTAGATGGTTAATTTTTTATTTTCGAATCGGGAATAAATTGAAATGTAGATCTTGTGTGTTTATGTTATGATATTTAATGGATTTAGATAGGCAAATATAATTAGCATATTGTGATATGTGATGTTTGATAATTTAAAATTTCATTGTGTAAATAAAATTTTTGGTGATTTATAGATGAATCCGGTGCAACCATCTCGGATTCGACCAACAGCGTCGAATAGGAGGAAGAAAACGGGGATCCGTCCAACCGTCGATCCTAACATTCCTGAAATCCGTGACGAACCGGATTCGCAGGTTGATACTGCCACAAAGACTCTTCCGTTACGCATTCATCGAGGTGTATCGCAAGAAAGTAGGGGCATCGATGAGTCAGACTCAGAAGAAGAGAAAGTGCAGCCAATAAATGAAGGACCGATTGATTTCTCTTTTTAAGAGTTTTAGAACACCCGCTCGGAAGTCTCGAAGAATCTAGAATTTGTTGTTTTTTTTTAAAATGAGTTTCAAACTCAAAATGAAGTTGTTAGCACGGAACAAAAATTCCTTTTAATTTGTCGTTTCCTTTAAATGAAGTTGTAGTCAAGAAACATATTATATATATCAAGTTGTAGTTGCCGTTGTTTTTAAATGAGTCTCAAACTCAAAATGAACTTGCCGTTGTTCTTTGTGTTTGAAACTATGAATGATTTGTTGATATTGTGTGTTTTGATACCAAATTGGGGGTATGCAACATAGACAAGTATTGATATTGATAACTTTTTAATTATCTACTGGGTTGTACACACCGTATTTGAAGTTGTTGATATGTTGAATCAATGATGCTATTGTTGTTTAACATGCACTCTATTTATTCTGTTTCAACCAACATCAGTTTCGAATATTGCTATTGTTTGATTTGATAACAAATTTATTATCTACCGGGTTGTACACACCGTATCAGGGCATCTCTGGCACTGTATTCATGATCCGGGTTTACAGAACCGGATCATTTTTAGGTGATCCGAGATTGTAAACCCGAATCAAGAAATTTGCAATTTGGGCATATTGTCCGGGCTAACCAGCCCGGACCTGTGCAACTGATCCGGGCTAGCAGCCCCGGACAGAGAGAACTGGTCTGGACTGGCTAGCCCGGATCAGGAGGCAGAATTTTTGGCCCCCTGTCCGGGCTAACTAGCCCGGACCCATGCACTAGGTCCGGGGCTGCTAGCCCGGATGCACTGTTTTGATCCGGGCTGGCTAGCCCGGATCAGAACTCTCTTGCTGCTTTTTCTCCTCTTTTTCCCTCTCCTGCTGCTTTCTTTTTCTCTTTTTCCCTCTTTTTCTCCTCTTTAGAATTTCCCTCAATCCGGGCAGAATTTTTTTCCCTCCTTTTCTCCTCTCCAGCTGCTCTCTCTGGTTTCACGCGGGAAAAAAGAAGCAGGGATTATCATATTCCCTCTTTTTCTCATCTTTTTCCCTCTTTTTCTCCTCTTTAGAATCAATATCATTATTCCAACATATTTTTTTTAATAAGCCCAATTTTATTATTTCAACAAATCCATATCATTATTCAAAGAAAAGAAAAAAAGAAAATAGATTATCATAATAACATGCCATTTCGTTCCCTAGTTTATTAATAAGTCAGAAAAGATACACACACTTATACATATAAAAATATACAACAATTTATACTCCATTTTCATGTTTTATAATTTCATAATTCCAATTTCTCAATCAACTCCTTTAAAAAAAAATAAAAAAAAAAAGAAAAAAGAGAAAAGAAAGAAGATCAGGACAAAAAGATGTTACCAAATCAATGCTCAGCCCTAGCCCTAGCCCTAGCTCTGCGATTGCTTGCCGCTGCCGGTAAGCTGCACCTCTTTCCCTGCGATTGGCATTTTGGATGGTAAGAGTTCTTTTGGGATTTTTTGATCTCTGAGTTGGGCTGGCGTAGCGGGAGCGAGGGGGCGGGGCGGGAGCGAGGGCGGAAGCGAGGGCGAGCGAAGGGAGGAGCGGCGAGGGAGGGAGGGAGGAGAAGGAAACATGGTATTTTGGTCCATAATTTTCGATGGCAAAATTGTAATATAAATGAAGTTTTAAGTGGGCTCACTAGGAAAAAAGTTGTGCTATGCTGATAGTTGGTTTTAGTTTAGCAGCAATATTTTATCAATTTTGTGAGAAACTCAGTTTAATGTGGATGTTTAAATCTCTTTCAGTTTAAAAAAATGTTGAAGCTGAGACTGGACTTTCTATTGATCATGGTTATATTGTTCTTTTTCCTGTGACCGTCCATCTGTGTTGGCTTTTTATTAAAAGAAGTTTATACTTGTAGTTGAGATTATTTGGAGGAACTAGTTTGTTGCTAAAAAATATCATCCCCTTTGTAAATTTTTTTCCTAAAACACAATATCTGGCAATATTCTTTGAGAACTATAGCCAGCTTACAAAACACAACAAACTCAAACTCAAATTGAACTACCAGTAATCGCCACAAGAGCACACACCATCTTTTAAATGAGTTTCAAACTCAAAATGAAGTTGCCGTTGTTCTTTGTGTTTGAAACTATGAATGATTTGCCGGATTCAGAACTGCGTATTTTGGGCACACTGTCCGGGCTAACCAGCCCGGATCCAATTACTGGGTCCGGGGCTGCTAGTCCGGATCCACATTTCTGATCCGGGCTAGCAGCCCCGGACCCAGTAATTGGATCCGGACTGGTTAGCCCGGACAAGGAACGGAGAGCGTGAGGCCGAGCGAAGAGCAGAGGTGGAGAGCAGGGGTAGGGGCGAGCGGGGGCAGGGGGGCGAGGGGGGCGGCGAGGGCTAGCGGGGGCAGGGGGTGAGGGCGAGCGGGGCAGGGGGGCGAGCGGGGGCAGGGGGCGAGGGCGAGGGGGGCGGCGAGGGCTAGCAGGGGCGAGGGCGAGCGGGGCAGTGGGGCGAGGGCAGCGGCGAGGGCGAGCGGGGGCAGAGGGGGCGAGGGCTAGGGCGAGCGGGTGAAGGAGGGGTATTTTGGTCTAAAAAATTATGTGGCACTGTAATATTACAGAAGTTTTAAGTGGGTTCACTAGGAAAAAAGTTGTGCCCATCTAGAAACTCCCCTAGTGACATGGTGTGCCCCCGCGGGAACTTAGGGGTAAAATGGACAATTTGTAGCTCGTCTCCGCGTATTTTGCTGTAAAGAACGTCACGCTGAGCTGTTGCTGTTGCCTCTGACTTGTTGACGCACATGTTAATGTTATTCTTCCTTGTGAAGAAATTAAATTAGTCTTTTCGTATTTTTATTAATTTTAAATTAATTATGATGTTTTCACGAAAATAAAAAAAATTATTTGCTGCATGGTAACGGTGAAAGAGATGGGAGGAAGAGAGTGACATCTGGTCTGCTGCAATATCAGCCCCACGCTAAAGTGGGCCCCGTTTGCCGTCACCGGACCATGGTTTAATAATTGGGTAGATTACAGAAGGTGCGGAGAATTTTACTCCAACACATTACTGTTTACAACATTGTTCTAATCGAATTTCAAATACAAATTAAATTTTATAATCTCTTTCAAATTGAACATGAGTGGTATTTTTATATATATATATATATATAATGGAAATAAGTTTTCTCTTACATGAGCTACGCTCTATTTCTATTTTCTCTAATAATTATTTTTGTAATTTTTCTTTTGAATTATGATTTTGACTCTGAGAATTTACTCATATCTAATTTCTTAAGTTTTAGTTTTGATTTGTTACTTCACTGAGTAGACACAAAATTAATGATATTATGTGAATACAATATTTTATATATATGCTTGATAAAAAAATAAATAAACTTCAAAACCCATGTGATTTGATTCTAAAAAAGTTAAGAAGCTAAAAATCTTGATCCTAACAAATATTTGAAAAAAATAATATGATCATTACTTTTTTATGCCAACTCATGTAACTTATCTAAGTTGATGACTCATATATAGTGAAAATAGACCGCAGTTCTAGAAACTTACATAGTCGACAGCTCATTTCCATTTTTCTCGTGTGTGAGTGTGTGTGCATGTGTGTATGAGGATAATAGAAAAGAGTTGATAGCTCACGTAAGTTATCAGAGTTATAGATCATTTCCTCTATTCTCAATATTTTTTTTAAATTCGTTTAGATTATGATCTTGACCCGCTAGGTTTCACTCATACCCAATTTCTTTAGTTTTAGTTTTGACTTGGTCATCCATCAAGTTGATACAAAATTAATAGATTTTGGTAAATAGAACATTTTGTATCCATTTGATGAAAAAGTAAATAAACTCCAAAATTCATGAAATTTGATTTTAAAGAAGTTAAGGATGCATATATCCTAATTCAAGAAAAAAAAATTGAAGAAAAATCGTTAAATTACTATATTTTTGCCGCTGACTCACGTAAAACTTTCTAAGTTGGCGGCTCACCTATAGTTATCCTACACACACACATAGAGAGAGAGAGACGTACACATACATACATACATACATATACACACACACATATGTATGTATTTATGTATGTATGTATGTATATGTATATATACACATGTATGTGTGTGTGTGTGTGTGTGTGTGTGTGTGTGTGTGTGTGTGTATATATATATATATATATATATATATATATATATATATATATATATATATATATATATATATATGATAAGTATCCTATATTTTATATTTATAACTCTCATTTTACCTATTTTTGTATATAAGTAACGTTACTTGGATATTTTTGTGTGTTTTTCAAGTTAAACTTATTTCTACGAGTATATGGCACGAAACAAGAGAAGGATTAGGAAAATTGAGTCTAGAAAGAGTCAAAGAGAAGAAAGCTACAAGAATGCAAAGCCAGAAAGCACAAAAGTAAAATATAGTCATGCAAAGCAGAAGACCAGAGCCTAAAGGTTGAACTCCAGAAACTAGCAAACAAATTACCAAGCTTTTGCTGCTAATTGGCTATAATTACCACCATTTGGCGACATTTTGGGGCCCACAGGTGACAATTTTCTCTATGCTGACTCGTACACGAAGTAAGTTCTGTTGACCAAAATTAAGCTCCACTATTTAGCTATCAACACCGCTATTTGCAGCAAAACTATTGATTTTGTAACTGGAATATTTATGAGGGTTTTGTTGTAATTTTATAGTTTTTGAGTTGTAACTGAATTAGGATTTGGTAGTTCGAGATAGTCGTGTCCTTGTAAATTAGAGTTTCTCATGCATTATTGAAATTAATAAAAATTTAGAGATTAAGCCCTAAGAGCAGCGGCTATAATACTGAAGCTCTAAATGTTATTCTTGTTGTTCATTGTGTGTAGGTAACATAATTATTTATTTTTTAGATAATTTTTTTTATTGGTTTCTAGTTTAAATATTTAATTGCTTTCTAGGAAAAATTAAATCATTATTAGTTTTCATGCATAAAAATATGAGTAGTTAATTTAGTTTTGTTATAGGATATAGATGAAGTTAGGAATCAATTATGGTATTTATTTTATTTGTTTTCTTCCTAAATAACTAAAAAATTAAAACCCATCTAGAACTTGTTAGTTAGCGTGCTAAGATAATAGAAAGAGTAAGGTAGCAAAATACTTTAGATCTCTGTGGGAAAACTTGTTTGCGCTACAATCGGCATTATGAGTTTGCAGTAGAATTATCATATATATATATATATGAGGAAACGGGAAATACACCGGCGGTGAAGGGAGTTCCTTCACCGCCGCGTAGGTGGCCCAATAAAATTATAACACGGGGCGTCATTCAAGGTAACAAATAAATGAATTCTCTTAAATGACACCACGTGTAATAATTTTATTGGGTCATCTAAGCGGCAGTGAAGGAAACTTTCTTTACCGCCGGTGTATTTCCCGTTCTCTCTCTCTATATATATATATAACACTTGTGAAAAAACATTTGAATGCTCTTTGGAAAATTTCTTGCAAATTCCAATTATACAAGTTGATTGTGGTCACGGAATAATTAGAACTTTGGGGAAGGTGAGGGATCAGAGTGTCGGTGTGATGGAAACAAGGGGGGGTTTGGCATTTTAGGTTGGGCCATTCAAATCTAATCACTATTACATGTCCAATTGCTAATTAATAAGAGTATTTTCTAAATTTTTTTTGGGTATATTCGTTTTCGCTTTTAATAAGATAGGTGATACATTATAATTAAACAATTATAGTTTTTATTATATCATGCATTATATCAACCACAAATTGGTCCATTAAAGAAAAACTCAAATTTTATTTGCCCATGGTGTTTCAATGAGATTAAAATGATCACAATTTTATTATTTATTATTAAAATGAGATAAAAATGTCCATTACGTAATTCTCCCAGCTTCCCTAAGAAAAATGAGTAACTTTTATTTATAAATTAATTTTCCTGTAAAACTTTCATTCACAAATTTTTGTAAAATTAGAGGTATGAATTTATTCTTTTTTTTTTGTTTTTTTTGATTTTAATGTCTTCTTAGATTTCTTAGCAAATGGATAGTATCATGATTAGTGATTAATAGGTCGGATTAAAAAACATTCAAAATATTTAGTTGAGTTGCGAGTTGCTCTGAAGTTTCTCCTAGATGAGTTCAATCGTTGTACAGTTCGATTGCAGTATTAAAATGCTTTCAGTTAAACTTTTTTTTTTAAAAATTTTATTTTCCTTTAATTCCTTTCAATTAAAGTTTTCAATTAGATTATGATTTGCGAATTAGGTGTATAATAAATATAATTTTGACGTTTAATTTCCTCTGAAAGCAGCTCCTCAGCAATATATTTGACGTGAGAGCCAAATATATTCAAGTCTAACTTATATTATAACTCTACATATATATTGTATTATTCATTTCTATTCTCGGACAAAATTAATTTATGAAGGTTTGGCTCTGGTGCACCAAAACGATTGTAGCATTATAATATAAATTGCTAATTTAGAGCGGGTGGACTGATTAATGCCTCATAAACTGCAATTAATTATTCATATATTTAAAAAATTACAAATGAAACAAAAATGAGAGCGACCCTTAGTGGTATCATCTTTTTTCAATATGTGAGATGTGAATTTGGATAATTTTGTAAAATATATATGTATTTTTATATAATTCTAGTTAGCATGATAATGGGAAAAAAATAAAAATATTTTATTCGGGATTTGCTATTTGAAACAACTATTCTTAGAAAAAAGAAAAAAATTGTACTGCTTAGCTTGGGGAGTTTCCAAAGGAGCACACTATTTTTTTTAGTGAGCCACTTTTTAAGGATCGCTCTGATAAAAAAATACACTAAATAGTGAGCTCACTAAAAAAATTGGTGTGCTACTTAGGAAACTCCCTTAGGTTGCCCCATGTTGAGATGAGACAGGGTATATGAAATCTCTCACATCATTAAATTGGAACATCTAACAAGTGTGACTTTTTTTTAAATATTAATAGGTATGAGGGTCATTTTGTGACAGTACTAACGCAAGTTGATAAAGGTGAGGGGAATGTCTAAACGAGCACACCTCCTAAAGTTGTAAAAAATTACCAGTTTACCACTTTATTTCATAACCTTCTTTTTTAGCCTAATCGGGAATTTTAATACCCAAATGCCATTAAAGCCGTATTTAGAGGCTAATCCTCTAACGGTTTGAAGACCATCGGCAAACTAATTTTCGATTCAGAAAAGTATGTTTATTCAGACTAGTGATGTGCTCGTTTAGAAATTCCCAAGGGAGACAGTCAAGGATGGATCTCAATAGATGGCATATGAAGATAGACTTCACGTGACTCGGGTTCGGTCATTGAATTTGCAATTAGATGACATTAGAAAACTAATTAGTGAAGTTGTTGGGGTGTCTTTTATCTTTGAGTTACCTAATATGATAAGATAATTAAATAAAGTAAATGACAAAGGAATATAGAATGACACAACTTTAGGCAAAGTGGAAGCATCATTAGTAACGTATAGCTTCAATTTTTTTTTTTTTTTTCCATTTATCTTCTTCTGTTACAAATTCGCTTACAATATTCTAGAAGCAAGTACAAAAAGGCCCACTCACTCTTAATGGGAAATTCTAAATGCGCACAACATTTAACTAGAGAGCACGACATACTACATAGTAAAGTGATTTACAACATAGGGGAAAATGGTGCTCGCTAGTAAAATGTGCTGCGCATTTAGAATTTCCCCTCTTACAGTGTGGAGGACCACACAATTTTGGGGCTGCAAGCATGTGATAAAGACATGCTTGCCCCCAAACACCCCCCCCCCAAAAAAAAAAAAAAAAAAAAAACAAAAGAGGTTCTAAAGGGCACACCATTTTTCCCAGTGACCTCTTTAAAACTCTTTATAATAAAATTGATCCTAAAAATTTTGGATCATCTTACCATCTCTTTCAATCTCAGCTCCTCTCTCTCCTCCAACCTCCAACGATGGTGACGACAGGCAACCAGAGTGAATCTTGAGTGACGCTGACGACATCTAGAGGGTTGGAGAATGGTCTGCAGTGGCCCTAAAGAGGAAGAGAGAAAAATTTAGAATTGAGGGAGAGATGGGGAGTTGAGTTTTAGAAGAAGTAGGGGAGAGAATGAAGAGAAATAGGAAAGAGAAAGAAAAAAAAGATAATTTGACCAATTTTAATGTACTCATTAGAAAAGATCCTCTCTTTGGAAAAAAAAAAAAAAAAGCTTGGGCTCAGGAAAACTGGGCTCACAACAAAAAATCACATTCGGCATTATCCATTTCATGTCTCACTAATGATGTCGTTGTCTTGGGTACAGGTAATGCTACTATAATGTTAGAGTTGCTTCTTACACCCACACGGAATCGTCTCGCGCTCAACAGATGCCTTGACCTACTCTCGGAGGACTTGGGGAGGGAGAATACAGATGAACCGCAGCACAGTAATAGGGAGGATCTTACACATGAATAGCTGAGCGATCTTGTACGGTCGAAGAGCCATTGACAGAGTCCCCATACAAAGGTAAAGACAATCAAGCTGACTGATGACTATTGCAGAAGGATTATCTATTATCTGTAGTTTATTTTGTATTATATAATCTGCTCTGTAGTTAGGGATATACTTATACAACAACAACTTATACAACAACAACTAAGCATTTTATTCTAAGTATTTAGAGTAGACTACATGGATCAAAAAAAAATCAAGCCGATCGATCACTTTGATATTTCTTCTTCATTCATTTCTATCAAGTAATATCTCCTTATTTAAATCTGTAGACTCCATATCTTTGCGTATCACCTCCATTCATATTTTCTTCAGTTTTCTCTTCGTTTTTTTAACTTTTCCTACATTGAAAAACTCCCCTATTCGAACTGGTGCACTTATAGACCTACGTTACACAGACCAAACCATCGTAAAACGATTTTCTCGTATCTTCTTATCGATAAGAGTTACACTTATCTTAGCACGAATATCTTCATTTCTTACTTTATCTTTCCTAGTATTGTCGCACATCCGATAGAGTATGCGCATCTCTACTAAACTTATCTTCTGTTAATAACGTCTATTTATAGGGATATACTTATATAATATCTATTTATATATACTCTATAATTAATGAAATACCGGGTTCACCGCTAAAAAAAACATAAAAACTGAGATAGATGTATAAGAAAAACGATAATCCAATCTTAAACACAGGACCCACATAATTATCAATTTTACCACTGATCCTATTGATAATGGAAACATGATTAGATTAAGCTTAAGTACATGCTCCAATTTAGGTGAGTAATAGTGATTAAATTATGGGGTTGAATTTGATTGAGATTTTACGAATAGTTTTCGCTTGAAAATTACGTTCTAGCTACAGAATCGAGACCGGTGACATGTAAACAAAATCAAACTTGTCTCGTTCAATAGATGTCAACTCAACAACAAAAATAAAATCGTAGTCCTTGGATCAAAGTGCAGCAATCTTAACTCCTAAGACATGTGCAATGCCCACTCGCTTTATTGGCCCGCCAAGCTAAGGAAGGTCTGAGAATTACAAAAAAAAAAAAAAAAAAGTGATAAAAGATAGATTTGATTTTGACATTTCTTCTCATAAATAATTTTATAGGTAAAAAGGCAAATTGTACAGTGGACTGGAGACTTTCTGTAACCCAAGTAATATCTTCTTGTCATTGAGTCACATATCGGCTTTGATACAACTAACCCTTTTATCCTACGTACTTGAGATAGACTATCATGTCATAATATGCGATAAATTTTTACATTGACTGTCACAAGCCAACACAATCCTTTTCCTTTATCCTGACTTGGAACAGACCGTAAAAGGATAAAACTTAAAAAAAAAAAAAAAAAAACACAAACACATGAGAATAATGAAAATAAGTTATCTAAGCGGCAATTCATTTCTACTATTTACAATATTTTTTTTAAAAATTTTCTTGTGGATTATGATCTCGACCCTTTAGAGTTCACTCATACTCAATTTCTTGGATTTTAGTCTTGATTTAGTCCTCTATCAAGTTGACACAAAATTAACGGTTTCCAATGAATAAAATAAAACATTTTATATTTACTTAGTGAAAAGGTGAACGAACTAAAAAAATTATGAAATTTGATCTAAAATAAGTTAAGGATGTAGAGATGTTAATTCTAAAAAAAATTAAAAAGAAATTTTGCATCACTATATTTTGTCGCTATCTCACGTAACTTTTCCTGAGCTTGCGACTCACCTACGGTAATTCATATATATATATATATATATATATATATATATATATATATATATATATATATATATATATATATATATATATGAGAAAAATGGAAATAAACTGACAACTCATGTAAATTATCTGAGCTGCAGTTCATTTCCACTACCACCAATAATCTTTTTTTAAAAAATTTCTTTTGGATTATGATCTAAATCCCCTAGGGTTCACTCATACCCAATTTCTTGGGTTTTAATTTTGATTTGGTCCTCTATCAAATTAATACAAAATTAACGATTTTCAATGAATAGAACATACACTTGATGAAAAGTTAAATAAACTCCAAAATTTATGAAACTTAATTCGAAAAAAGTTAAGGAGATAGAAATAGTAATTATTAAAAAACAAAATAAAGAAAAATCATTGAGTAATTATAGAAGAAAAATCATTGAGTAATTATAGTTTTGCCGCTAGCTCACGTAACTTTTCCTGAGCTGGCGGCTCACCTACAGTAATCCATATATATATATATATATATATATATATATATATATATATATATATATATATATATATATATATATATATATATATATAATTTTCACAAAGAAGTAGAAAGTTAGATAATTTTTCAGTAAAGAAAAAAAAAAAACCAAAAAGAGGATCTTGACCTGTTAAAATTTGTTATCTTATACTTCAAGATGCATATCATTTAATTATTTTAAGTAGATTTTTTTTTTCTTTTTATAACAAGGCTATAGCCTATTTAATTTTGCAAATTCTTTATGCGATTAAAGTCATCACTAAATATCGAACCTAAGACCATCTCGTAGCAGCATATATTATTACCGATTGGGTTAACCCCCTTTCACAATTACTTAAAATAAATAATACGTTGCAAACAAAGGTGGATAAATGCTCTATTAACATATTTTACAAGGATTAAATTGCAAAGGGAGATAAAAATTAGGAGAGCAAGATTTTTTTTTTTTTTTTTTTTTTTTTTTTTCTCAACTTTAAATTCCTTTACAGTGAGCAGATGCCAAAAAATGAAGATTCTGGGAGTCCCTTGTGCAAACGGGAAGATAAGCATCCAAGCAGGTAGAACTCAAAATCCATGGCGACAAAATTTACCACCTGATGCACATTGTGGTTAAAATTAGAGAAATCAACATTTAACGAAAGCGTAAAAAAAGATAATAGAAAATTAAAAATAAAAGTATGCCAAAATGATTAAAAAGAGAGAAAAAAAAAAAAAAATAATGGCACTATTAGTCAAGTTAAATTCATGATGCAAGAGACCTTGCTAAGAACAAAGGTTTTTAATTGCTCTCTCCAAAAAGTAACAAATATCAAAGTCCAAATTATCCCAAAATAAGGACATAGAACCATCCTCAACTAATGGCAGCTCTCTTAAAGCAAACAATTTTTTTTTTTATAAAAGAAATTAAACATGTGATGTGTGATAACAAATCGACAAAAATACTGTGGCTGGCACCAATGAATTATGAAAATTTCTTTTATTTCAGCTCTGCTTGCTTTGACGAAAAATGAAAGAAAAGAAAATAAGAAAGAAAGCCATCCATTACTTGGTTTGAAAGAAAATTTTGAAGGGAAAAAAAAAAGAAAGTTAGAGAAAATAAAGTAAAAAATTTTGTCTCTTTTTCTCTCTCCTAATATAGAGAAAATGAGAGAAACTGTCACTTTGTATTTCTATCCTATAGAATCATAGTAGAAGAGTAGATGAAGTTTGAAGCAAATGTTTTTCTAATTTTTTTAAATTTTAAATTTTATTTTTCTTAAAAAAATCTTTTTTACTTTCTTTACCAAACAACAAAAAGGTTGTTTCCTTTTTTTTTCTTTCCCTTTCCATTTCTTTTCCTTTCTTCCATTTTCTTTCAAACCGAACATAGCCTTCAAGAAAGTTGCCTGACTTAACAGGATGAGAAAGAAAAAAATAACATGTCAACTAGTAATCTAAAAAGTACGGACATGCTATTGAGAATGTTGTATTCATGTTGGACACGTTACTAGGAATGTCTTGTTTGTATCGGACACATGTGCAATGTAGACACATCACAGACAGGTCAAAAACTATGTCGGATACGCCATGTAGCGTGCCCCATAAAATAACTAAAAAATATCGTTCCAATGCCATGTTCGAGCTTCTTTTAAGTTGTGTCTGAAAAAGTAGTTAAATGGTCTGCAAAATCTAAACAAACACTAATTACATTGATAACATATATCTATACTTAATTATACTTCAATATTTTCTTGCAGACATGAGTTTTGTATGGTTTCTATGTTTAAATAAATGATTTTTTATATTCACATTATATACTAATATATAACCCACTATAACCACCTTCTTTTTTTTTTATCTTTTTGCCTATAAAGGAGAGGGAGAGAGAGATAAGCATGATTAATAGTGAGCCTTGTCCTTTGTAAATGAACAAAGAGACACAAACTCATACATTGTCTTTGCTTTCATTTGGGATATTTTAGTAAATAATTATGTTAATAATAGAAGAATATATAATTATATTTATATTTTTCCATATCAAATATCGTGTTCCGTGTCCGTACCCGAAGCAGTGTCATTCCTCAAGGTAAGTCATTCCTGCTCGTTAAATTGCACGATCAAATTCTACAGACAATCTTAACTTAATCCTGTCAACCCCCGCAAGCGAAAAAAACTATATGTGATTATGCCATAAAACCCACAAGGAAACCTAGGGGTCTGGGCTTGTTTGCGACACATAAATGCTTAATGTTCCATGCTCCACTGATCATGTTTCCTAGCCAATAGCAAGGTTGTAAACTACAGCTTACCCAGTACTTAGCATCTGCAACTTTGCCTACAAAAGATGCTAAAAACCAACGGTTGTTACAAATTACAGAGCTGAACGGAGAAAAAAATCTGTGAAACCGACTCCAAAGACAAGGGATACAGGCTTTATTGTTGTTAGTAGTACTCGAGTATTCATGGAACTTGCTTTTAAGAAACTTAAAATAATGCAAAACAAATTACTCAGTACTAAACTGTCATGAATAAGACTGTTGTAGGTAACAATTTCAAGGTTCAAAACAGAAACTGAGTAATCAGCTAAAACATAATCAGACTATAACCATTTAGACAAGCACAATATATCACGAGGTCATCAAAACAGTGACACAAAGGAAGCTAAGGAAAAGCTGCCCCCAAGCTCTTTATCGCTGGGGTTGCAGCGCAAATGCTTGAAGCTTCTTCTTTCTTCTTCACTGAGAAAGGGAATCTTCCTTTCATCCGTAAAGTCTATACAAATGAATAATAATAGATGGGCTAACGGCAAAGGAAACTAGTACTAGGACAAACCATGAGCCTTGGCATATGTTACCCTCAGGCAAATGGTGGTGATCATCCACAGCCTGTGCAGTAAGGCCCCTATTTGGGAGCAAAGTCAACTATCTCTACTCCTTTGGAGGTAAGTAGACTCCAAAATCCAAATGAGGCATGTTTGGCAAAACAAGTGGAGTTTTTATAGCTGCAATTATCTCAACCTAGTTTGAGATAACTCCGATATATTGGAGATAGCAAAACTCCATTCCCACTTTTGTTTTCTCATAACTTTGCCTGTATACAATCCAAACACACTACACGTTGGAGTTTAGAAAAGTGTACTTAGAACACTGCAAAGTGGAGATTGTACTAACCCATACCTCCACTTAAAATCTACCTCCAGTTTCCTAAACTCAATCCAAACCAGCCTTAAAAGCTTCAACACTGCCAAGAATACCTCAACCAGAAGAGACATGCATCAATTAGCCCGAGACCAGCAAAAGTTACTTGCACCTAGTTGTCGCCACTTTCTAGGGGAAGAGGCTCATCAGCCCCTTGCAAAAGTTCAGTATTACCACCTAATCCATCATGTTTGATGAAAAAGAATGATGTTTTAGTTCTTGTTTGAAATTTCCAGATCCCTAATAATCCTAGAAGTTCTCTAAGAAATGTAGTAACCTTAGACCTTGTTGCTGGTATAGACATTGAGATGAAAGAAATTCCTAAGGGTCTCACGGGAAGATTATGGCATCTGACTCTAGAATAAGCACAAACACTAATATCCCTCATGGGAATTTAGGGAACATTGACATGGAGCCATGTCGCTCTCTGATATTGGCCTGATCCATTGCCTAATGGTAACCTCAAGGGGGTACATTGTTAACTGCCTGATTAAAGGAGCAGTCTTGAATTTCCTGCCAGAGTTTGACACTCTACAATGGCATCATCTAATGCAGATTGAAACAGCTGATGAGATCTCCTTGCGCTTCAGCAGATGCATTTCAGACAAGCAAAAAATAAATAAACAACAATGTATAGTATAATATAATAAACTACCACTAGTAGGCTGGAGCAAGGTTAAGTTTCCAGACTGAATTGGATAAGTCATTCCCTGATTGAAATGACTCTTGAAGGTCCGGAATAGCCTGGCTTGTTCTCACTCTCACTTTCCTATTTCCTCTTAGGCTTGACCATTCCAGCAGTTACATTGAACTTTAAATAGACAATAAGTGATAACGCATCCCCATCTTGACCCAGGATTTGTACTGTGATGAAAATCATGACCAGAATGGTTGATCGGCCAGACAAATACTTAGATTCCAACACAAGCAAACTACACCTCAACCCACAACCATCTCATGATCCAAAATCCTATTTTAATCCACGAACACCTAACTCTAAAAGATGAACACACATATTGCCATAGAACGAAAGGAGAATACGGATATGGTGACCCCACAGCCAAGAACAGGATGATGGTGCCACACGGATCGACTACCCCATATCACCTGCGTCTTCTGTGCTTCCCAGAACACATGCAACACCCTAGAAAGAGTATAATATTATACTAACCAAAAAATACAAAACAAATAGGTAGCGGTGCACAAGGGTTAGGTTAACCCACAGCCTACCTATATACAACCAAAATATTTAGTTCAATATGTATGGATTGGGTTTTGGATATGGTTGTGAAATTCAACCTAAACTTTTTTCAAGATGGCCTCGGGTTTACCTTTTGGGTCAACCCCGTAACAACACAACCCGAACCCGCCAACGTATTCAGTCTGAATATGCTAAAATCTCTAATAGAATGAGAAGAGTTAAAATAGTTTATAATTAAATACAGATTCCTCCCTAAAAAATATTAGTTATGATTACTTTACAGCTTAATAAAAATTATTATAAACTACTCTACCTCTTATCTTACATCCGATATGAGACTATTGAGTTAGAGATATTAGATTCTCCTCACTTTATGATCTGACATCCTCATCAGAGAGACTCAGTAACATATTAATAGTTCACCAGGCAATATGGGATTCTAGAGGTGGCTCCTATTTTTTATGTGGCACTTAGTTTCAAATAGCACTTAGTTCCATATGGCGCTTACTTCCGCACACTTCCAGCTAGCTAGTGTTTAGATCTGATACCAATTAAATACATATCGCACTCTGCTATCGATATACGGTATACAAGAACGAATACCAGCAACATTTTCGGTTTGAATATGCTAAAATCTCTGATAGAATGTCAAGAGTTAAAACAGTGAATAATTAACATGGATTCTTCCCTCAAAAAGACTAGCTACAAATACTTAATGATCTCATACGAATTATTGTAAATTACTCTACCTCTTGCCTCACATCCGATGTGGAACTATTGAGCTAGGGGTATTACAGCTCTCCACCAAATTCCCACTCTTACACATATTTTTGTGAACAAATAAGATTTTGGCTATGTGTAACGTTAGAATGAGTTTTTGCTTGAAAATGTAATTGTGACGGCTCAATTCGACCCAATCCAAACCCGATTTGCCGACCCAACTCGATTTAAACTGAACATGAAATTCATAATTAGTTTGGTTTCAGGTTAGAAGAATCAAAAATTGACTTGCCCAACCCAACCCAATCATAAACTTAACATGGAAATTTTTCAGGTAAGAATCTTTTTAATGTAAAATATTGTATAGAATTTTTAGGTATCCAGTATAATATAGAGCCTACAATATCGGTATATATTGGATATCACCAATACTTCAACAATTAGGAGTAGCTTTGAGTTTTTCTATGTATGTGTATGTGTATGTATATATGTATATATGCACACATACATATATGTATACATACACGTATATATATGTATATACATAAACACGCATACACACACACGCGCACATACACAGACACACATATATACGTATGTATGCATATATATGTATATGTATGTATGCATGTACATGTATATGTGTGTGTGTATATAGGTTGGACTATAAACTTTTCATTAAATCTAAAAGATAGTTTAAACACTTTTTTCACTGCAATTTTACTATTCGTCTACTATAACTTTTTTCCCTTCTTACTATTCATCATTTGAAATTTTGACCAATACATATCTCAAGGCAAATGGATGTGAAAGATGTGTTAAAGATGTTACAAATTGTATGTGTGCGTATCTATAGTTGGACTACAAACTTTCTGTTAAATCTAAAAAGTTAGATTTAACACATCTTTACCATCCATTTTCCTTGAGGAAATTGTTGGACAAAAATTTAAAAAATTGAACAGTGAGAAGGGATTGATGTAATGGTAGGGCACGAGTGAATATGTGATGAAAAAAGTTTGAAATTAAATTTTAGATTTAATGGATAGTTTGCAGTCCAACCCCTATATACATAATTTGTCGCATGTTTAATGATGAGTTTCATATTTTTCATATTTATGTCCCTTATCTTATCTACTTTTGTATATAAATAAAACTATTCAGGTATGTTTAGTTGCTTTTTCAGATTATGTATTATTGCAGTAAGAATTGCATGAAATCAGTCGAAAACTGGGAAAACCGAGTCCAAAAGAACAAAAACGATGAAGCTATAGAACTACAGAGCTAAGAGTCATCAAATTGGAACCCAGTTATGCAAATGAGAAGACAAGAGACACAAGATCAAGTGCCAGAGACCTGAACAGCAAGAGGCAAGCTTTTGCTACTAATTGGTGGCAACAGCCACCAACTAGTGATGCCCCACTTGACTTGGGATTTCTGGTGCTGACTTAGATACAGAATAGGAGTCTTTTAGGGCTTTGACCACCCCGAATTAACAGTCAATGCTGCTATCTGGCAGCAAAAGTAAAGAGTTTGTGCCTGACATTTTTCTAGGGGCATTCATGTAATTTCGTGATTCTGTATACGTAACTGGATTAGGGTTTCGAAAACTAGAGGTCTATATACTGGCCGTGATCCTTATAAAATAAGTTTAATATACTTTTTGATAATTAATAAAATTAGAGATTAAGATATGGAGAGGGACGGCCACCATATCAGACCTTGACGACACTCAACCTCTGTTATTCTTCAATCTTCTTGTAGGTTATCTCTTTATTTGTTATCATAAATTAGTATTATTGCTTTCTTATATTAGGTTTCAATTGCTTTCTAGGATAATCAGTTTCATGCATAAAAAGATATTTTTGTAGTTAGAATCATACATAACTAAATTGGTATGTAATGAAATTAGACTAATAACTCTAGCATGAATTTTTCTCATCTTCTTCTTAAAAAAAAATTAAAGTCATGATTTCTCTTAACAACAAATTAAAGATAGGAATTCGTAAATCAAAATTTTTTAATAGATTATGCTTAATTGAAATTTTGATAATTTATGCTTAAAATTAAATTTGAAATTCATATTCTTTACTTTTGTTTATAGAATTATTCACTAGATATATTTTGCTTTTATGAAAGATGTTGACTTCAAGCATACCACTTGATAGATCATACTTAGGGACATTTAATTAAAATCGAATTAAAAAGATTACTTTTTGATGTGTTGCTTGACCGTGCATGTTAAAAGGTTAGGAAGAAGAAAAAAACCCATTGTTAGGTTATTAGTTTAATGGATTCAACATTTTAGGCTAGCTTCAGAACTAAAAATAACTTCTTTGCATTATAGAATTTCATAGTTAACTTGTTAGAATTAAAGGATTAGAGAGATAACAAAACACCTTAGATTTTTGTGAGAATGATCTTTTTGTACTACAATTGATACTATGTGCTTGCGGTAGTAGATATCATATCATTTAGCAAAGTACATTGAAGGTTGAGCAAGAAACTTTTGAACTTTATGATTTCTTTAAGGTTGTGTTTGATTTGAAAGCAAATAGAAGAAAGAAAAAGAAAGAGAAAAGTTGGTGGAAATTGGTTTTTTCTTGATTGGTTAGAAAGAAAGCATTTTCTTTTCTTTTAAATTTTCTCTCAAACCAAACAATAAAAAACATTTTCTTTCTTGTTTTCTTTTCTTTTCCTTCATTTTCTATCAAACCAAACAGAGCCCACGAGACATGATAAGGAGTTTTAGCCAAATTAAACTTTTAGAAGTCTTTACAGCGAGTGCCATATTAAGCTATTATTATACTAAAAACAAGTGCAAACATGAAGAAAACAGTTTTTTTTACCATTTCTTTTTAGGATTGGATTCTATACCATTCCTTTAAAAGGCTTAAGGAATAAAAGTAGGTTGTTTGTGTACATGAAGAACCGCTAATAGCTAGCACGAAAGTTTTATTTCAATATATCTTTAAATCTCAAGAACTTGCAATTCCAACAACAAAAAATTATATTAGAAACTCTTAATTCTGAAACCTTGGTTGTCAGACAGAAATTTGTTATTTTCTCCCCATGATAAAAGATAACAAAGCAATCATTAATTATTTAGAATTGCAGCGAGCCTAACTGTGTGGTCCCAGAAGTAACGGGCACACTACTCATATCCACAGTATCTGGTCCAGATTTTAAAGCAACAAAAGAACAGAAGTTCTTGATACTAAGTTGACAGTGTTGCAAGAATTTAACAAAGAAAGCAAATCAAAGAATCCATAATATTTTAAAAAAATGCATACCTCCAAAGCTGAAATCTGATTATGCATGAGGACCATGACTCTCAGTTGCCCTTCTGTTACTTGTCTCCATAACTGTATGACCTTGAATGCTCGGTGGAGCAGAAGCACTAGCTGCTCTCGTATTATCCCTTGTGTCAAGGCGCTGCATCATTCGTGAAACAGTTGCAATTCCAGCATCAACCTCCCTCCTGACTTCAGAGCCAATATCTGACATAGACACATTACGTGAAAAAAACCTCTCTGTCCAGCCACGTGTACTATTTGTTATAGAATCTCTGTATCTGGAATGACATGCAGAAAGATCATTACAAGGATGATTAAAACAAAAAAAAAAATGCTAATAAAAGCAAATTTCAACCGGCATGAGTGGAACTACCTCAATGAGACTGCACTAAGGCGGGATTTTAATGACTCAGAAAAGGATTGGAAGTCAGATGGCCCTGCACTGTTTTGGTTATTCTGAGAAGATTGGCTGGCCAAACTCCTGTTATATAATCAACATAAAAGAGAATATTATAACCCCAAATATAGTATTAAGACGCATAAAAAGAAAATTCAGCATATTTTAATCTCGAGATGTACCGGCTATTAGATAGTTCAGACCTGCTGGAGGCAGTTACATTATTCCCAGATGACAATGAATCACCTTGGCGACCGATTATGTGTAAGGCCTGGTGTTGATTGCTGTTGATGTCAGTTATCCCAGATTCATTTTCATCTGCCCTGTGAGCAGAAGTTGTGGGAGTCGAGCTCATTGATGATGCATATGAATTAGTTGAGTAAACAAGAGACTGCGGGTGACCAAGAGCTGATTGTCTGCCCTGCTGTCCTTCCCTTCTAGACATGGGATGTGATCTGCCCATGGCTGCAGCAGTAGCCAGGTGCTGGATTATATGCTCTTCAAGCTCGGAATCACCAACCAGTAACTGCAACAAATGGGGATGGAAGAGAGACCTTATGAATGGACAACAGCAATTTAATTTGTGTATTAGGAAGGCAAGAGTGCATAATAGCAATGCCAAACATTTTAAAGTAGAATCACCCACATGCTGCAGTTCAAAATTTCCGATTGACCGATGGTGAAAGATGGTAGCATTGGATGGTCGTTCAACCCTGAAGTTCCTCTCCCTCTCTACACCCTCAAGTAGTTCTTGGCTGTCACAATCAACATCAAAAAACAATTAATAATGCGAACATTCTCAATTTCACTCTAGTGTGTTGTGCATTGTGAATTTATCTGAACCTCGTGGGATCCTTCAAGCTAATTGCCTGCCAACACATGGGGCACTGAGAGCTTCTTTGACACCTAAGAAACATGTCCCAGGTATCAGTTCTCATGAAATGTACAAAAAGAGATTTTACGATGAGTAGTAATATCTTAGATGTACAGTTCTCAAAAAGGTGCAGCATATTCATTCAGAAGGCTGGGAAAAAAAACGGCTTAAAACTCCCATTGATTGATGCTACCTATAAGAATCCTCAGCAGCACCAAATCAGTTAAAGGAAAAGGACTCTGCCAAGTTGTTTTAACTTTTAAAAAACTAGAGGTCATGAATATAGCTATATACTACCAAACTAAATGCTAAGAGCTAAACACATTCTTTCATTCGGAATTAAGAACAGAAGTTGCAAGTGATTGTGGACAGTGTTCTAAAAAACGTCCAACGCGATTATGAGCCCACATAGGCCCTTTGCGTTTGGCAACCGCAGATGAAATAGGGAAATTGCTATCCTTGCGGACAGGGCGATTATGCGGTATGAATGCGGATTATGTGGGTTATGCATCCGCATAATCTGCATGAAACAATTATTCGTTTGGGGGGTTATTGGGTTTAGAACTTAAAAATTGCACCCAATCTGTTACCCAAAAGCCCAAAACCAATAAAATCCCATTCCCCTTTCGTCACCACAATCGAATTTAGGGTAAGAAAAACCTAATTGCCTCCCAACGAATTCCCGATCCCATTCAACCCTTCATCACGTCGAATTCATTTCTTCGGTGCTCACCAAATCCTGACCTTTTTCTCCCAGCCCCCGACTCTTCTCCTATTGAAATTCTTGATTGACTTTCCATATATTAATATATATGCATTTTTAAATATTATTATATTCATATATATTAAAATATTAATGTTCAACATAATACCACGTAATCCGTTTAATTACCATGAAATCCGCTTATGCATTATATAGTTCCCAACTGTATGCATAATGAATACGTTTTTTAGAACATTGATTGTGGATCAATTCAACTTCAACATGCATAAACTCGCATTTCAAAAATGAGAAGGATTCCAATGTCATAAGCACACCAGAGTAGGATAATTTCATGGCAAATAACACAACAAGTCATAATTATTGAGCAACAAATAGATTTATCGTAATGACAAGAGTTATCGATAAGCTACCAATTCCTCATTGTTACCAAATACTTTCAACACAGACAGATATCAAGATATATAATATATAATCTAAGTAATAAATAGAGGATGTAATGAAGGTGAAGCTACCATTCCAGAATGCAATGAAGATGGAAATCATGATTGCAACAAGTCACCTAAAACAACAAACAGCACGATTACAATCAAACACAACACCAACAGCAACAAAAGTAACAAACAAAACAAGTTAGATATTTCAAAATTTATGAATAATACCGTCGAAGGATCGTTTTCGCAGTACGAGTCGAGGCAAATGCTGCAAGCATCGTCGCAGGAATCCTGAATCCCCCCTTCAACGAAAGCGGCAGCAGATTGGAGTTCAGACTTCTCCATCCTCAAACCCTAATGCCCAAATTCAGTCAGAAAATTATCTATTTTTTTAATCAGGAAACGACATAATCTCAACAAAGCTGACTCATTTTTTCAACAAATTATATAAATTTACCCCAAAATTGATAAGAATCGAAGAACTGTTACTACTTTGTGCTGATTGAGAGAGATTAGGGGAGAAGAATCGATCGAAGAGAGAAAGAGGAAGGGGTAGGAGAAGCCGACAGCGTCCCTCTCTCTCCTCTCTCTCTCTCTCTCTCCCGCTTTCGCTTTCTCTTCGCTTTCTCTCTCTCTCTCTGTCCCCTCTCTCTTTCGATTTGTCTTCTTCGTTAACGATGGTGCTAAATGTGATTGATTAATAAAGATAATGGCGATGATTAAGGGGAGGAGGAGAAAGAGCGTGTGGACAAATTTGGGAATTTGCAGTTATTAGCCGTGGAAAAAAAAAAGGAATATTTATAAATTTGACAATTTTGAAAGAAAATTTCAAATCTTGTATTTTACTTTAAAATAAAAACCAACTTCAAATTTATTTTTATAAACCAACCATCAACTTCGACGAGTTTCTAAATTCTGTTTCAAATTTTAAAAAAGCTCTTCGGTGCAATCACAGATTCACACACACGAGCCCAACAATAACTAATTCTAATTTACGATTATAATCCTAACTTATATGAAGTTTAGGAAAATTCTAAATGCACCCAATTTTTTCTTGATGAGCCCCCAAGTTTTAGTGAGGCCTATATAAATATTTTTTTTCTTAGTAAACCCTATTTTCTTTTTTTTTTTTTCCGAAATTGCTTTCTCCTTCTCTTCTCCCTTAGCAACAAAAGATTGGATCTTTCAATTAGAATATGAAATCTATCTTTATAAATATATTTATTAAATAAAATATATTTTTCACTAAGATAATGAATCATGAGCAAAAAATTTTAGTATTGAAGAGAAGAGATTGGGATCGTTCAATTAGAATATGTTCAATTAGAATATGAAAAAAGATTAGATGAATGAGTCTACTTAAGAAACATACAAGTAAGATTGGAAAGTTAGTTGTTTTTCTAAAGTAAATATAAACTTAGTTTTTTAAAAATAAAATTAAGATTTAGATTTTTTTTTTCCTTAAAAAAACTACCCTTATAAATTTGGCTCATATCCCTCAGCAGTTTCTCACCACTTATTTGTTTATTTACTGTGTTGTTAATTCTCAATTGTGGGGTGGATTAGACGTGGCAAGTGAGCCGTGTCCTGCCCAGCCTGGGCACGCCCATGCCAGGGGCGTTTCGGCCCGGCCCCATGCCCTAGGAGCGGCACGTCCGTCGGGGCGTTGGCCCTAGCTCGGCCGGTCGGTACAGTCCACTGAACACGTGCCATGCCTGGGCCGAAAAGTGCCGGTATGTTTTTTTTATTTTTTAAAAAAATATTAAATTGATTATTAAGCAGATTTAATAGAATAGTTAACTTAATTTAATTAGTTTTAACTAGAAAAAACGAAAGTAAAAATAAGAATTTATTATATTAAATCTCATTACATTGATATAATTACTCTATAAATCTCTTTAGATATTATACATGTCCGAAAAGAGGGGAGAGGACCGTGGCCTTTACCCTAAAGTTGTTCTTAGTATTTTTTCTAAGAGATTTATAAGTTTAAAAAAATTACATGAATTTTTTTTTTAAAATATATGAAAAAAATTTACAAATGTAGAAATCAGAAAAAACTTCATTCATCCTCTAGTGAGTTATCTACTTCTAATTTTTTTTAAAAAAAAATTATCCATACTTGGCCATGCCCGGCACGTGCAGGGCACGGCTTGGGCCCGCCCGGCCCACTTGCCAGGCATGGTGGATTGGGCTTAATGGGGTGGATTGGGCTTACTATTTTTCGGAGGAGATTAATATGTTATTAGCTTGTGCTTGAAGTCTGGAACTGGGGAAATTCGGGAAATTCTAAATGCACACCTTACTTGAGTTAGTGAGCACTATTTTCCTCTATGTTGTAATTCGCTTTACTATAGGAAGTGGTGCTCCCTAAGTAAAATGTGGTGCACGTTTAGAACTTCCCGGGAAATTCTAATGGGCACACCAGTTTCTTCAATGAGCCCACATCTTGAATTTCTAGAAAATTACAAGTTTATCATTTTCTTTTGTGACTGAGTCTTCTGTTCAGAGATTAGTACTCGAACGGTATTATATCTATTCAAGGACTAATCCCTGAATTGTTAGTTTGTGAAAACTGTTCCAAAATTAATCTCCCAATATTTAGCAAACTGGTGTGCTCAAGTAGAATTTTTAACGGAATTGTTGTGTTTCTTGTGCACCCGCTTAGCATGGAGAGTCGGAGATAGACCTGTTTAATGGGCCGGGAGGCCCGTTGGGCACGCCCGACCCGGCACCTCGGCCGTCGGCACGGTGCGGCCCAGCACAGATTTTTATTTTTATTTTTATTTTTAAAAAAATAGCCGTTCGCTAAATTTGGAGGGGGGGTTTTGCAATTTGTTTCCCAACGGCTATTTTTACAGCCGTTGGGGGGTTTCTTACAATTTTAAATTGCAGATTTTTCTCCCAACGGTCAAAATAGTCGTTGGGGGGTTTGTAATTTTTTTTTTTGCAAATTAAAACCTTTCTTTCTCTATAAATACCTCATTATCTTCTCTATTACCATTCATCATTCTTATACACCAAATTCATTCTCAAAAATCTTCTAAAATCTTTAATTCTCAAGAAATCTCAAGCAAAACAAGTAGCAAGTTTCAATCAAAAGTCTCAAGCAAGTAAGTCTCCCAAACAAGATTCAAGCAAGTTTTCTCATTGAAGCAATGTTTTCTTCGCTATTTTAGTCTAGCTAGATATTTCACTCTCTCTCTCAAATAGTTCACCGGTTAACAGGTATTTATAATTTAAAGTTTTTTTGGGAATTTTAATTTGTTTTTTTGGGATTTTATTAAAATAGATCCAAACTCGTCTGGTGCTTCTTGCTCTCAAGCCACGGGTTATTTTACTCCCGTTTTAACTGATAAAGAATATCAAAATTTATGTCAACCCTTAAAACAAGCTCCTCAAGTACCATTTTCTATATCTGAGAAAGAACCAACTGATACAACTATACCCGAAATACAAACTACCACATCTACTAGGGCTACTAGATCGGACATATAGACACATTTTGAAAAAATAATAGAAAATAGTGTTAGGAAAGTTAAGTGTAAACACTGTCATAAAATTTATTCGTTTCCTTTAGGTAGCGGAACGGGTCATCTTAAAAGACACCTAGAAAAAACTCACCCACCAAATGTACCACATCAAACACAAATAAGCACATTTGGTGGATCATTAGGTATACGTAAATATTATCCAATTAAAACAAGAGAACATTTAGCAAGATTTATAATACATGACAAGCAACCATTTACTTTTTCGGAAAATCACAAATTTGAAAGATTTTGTAAATCAGCATTTACTGACGAATATAAAAAAGTCTCACGTTTAACATCTACATCCGACATGTTCAAACTATATAAAGAGCAGCGGGACACTTTAATAACTATTTTTACTTCTTTAATTTTTAGAGTTGCTATAACTGCAGATTGTTGGGAAGCTAAAAATATGACTAATTATTTATGCGTAACGGCACACTATATAGATCAAGAATAGTTCACACAGAAAAAAATAATAGGGTTTAGGGTATTTGAATTTCCTTACAATGCACATAATTTATCACAATTCCTTCTAAGTGTTTTTTCAGTTTTTGGAATAGAAAAATAAATATTTACCATTTCTTTGGATAATACTTCTGAAAATACGGTCGCAATTAGAATTCTTAAAAATATTACAAAACCAATTCTAAATGGAAAATTATTCCACGTTAGGTGTATTTGCCACATACTAAACTTATGCGTTCAAGATGGATTAAAAATAGTAAATGATTCACTAATGAAACTTAGGTATACATTACTTTTTATTAAAGATAGTGGGCCAAGAAGACAAGCATTTAAACAAATATGTAAAAATCTGAAAATATCATCTAGAATTGTTCCTATAGATGTTAGAACAAGATGAAATTCTACATATAAGATGTTAAACATACCTATTCAGTATAAAAATATAATAAATACTTTTAATTAAATGGAGTCACCAATGTATAGTTTAGATAATAATGAATGGAACCAGTTACATTGCATTTCTAAGTTTTTAGGCAAATTTGAAAATGCTACTAGAGCACTGTCAGGAACTTATTACCCAACTACACACATTGCATTATATTATCTAACCAAAATTAGTTCGGTTTTTAATGAATGTAAAAATCACCCTATACTTGAAATTATTGTTCAACCTATGGAAAGTAAATTTAATAAATATTTTAAAGAATTTCCATACTTATTATATTTTGCAACTGTTGTGGATCCCAGTTGCAAGTTAGATGGACTTGAAATATTAATAGATTTATTTTATACAAATATGTCTTATGAAAATAATATGAGGGATTTAGTTAATAATATTAAAACATGTTTAAATATTATGTATAAAACATATGAAAATATGTATGGTGTGCCAATACAAACTACAAAAGAACCATCTACTAGGGAAATTCGTAATCCAATAATATCATCTGTATTTCACAGAAAAAAGGTAAGACAAAGTAATACATATTTTAATGAATTACATTATTATTTAGAGAGAGCTAACTATGAAGATAACGTATCCCCTGAAAATTATGAATTCTTTGATATTTTAACATGGTGAAAATCACAAGAAAAAACATATTCCGTACTTTCCAATATGGCCCGTGATCTACTAACTCCTCCGGTGTCTACTGTAGTATTGGAGTCTTCTTTTAGCGCAGGTGGTAGAGTGCTCATGGACTTGAGAACCTCAATGGCGTCGGACACATTGAAGATGTGTGTCTGCTTGAAGGATTAGTACGACGCAGAAGATAGGGAATAAGACTTGACTAATGAAGTTGTACTAGAGACCTTAGGCTTATTAGAAGAAAATGAAGTATGATTAAAAGTATTTAAATTTGTAAGGATTTTCATGTATTTTTAAATTTTTTTCTAATTTTTAACTCATAAATCTCTTAAAAAAGATACTAAGAACAAATTGAGGGTGACGGTTAGCGTCCTCTCCCCTCTCTTCGGGCTTTGTATAATTTATAAAGAGATTTATAGAGCAATTATATGAATGTAATGAGATAAATATAATATAATATTTTTTTTATTGTTATTACTTCTTGTTAAATCTAGTTAAATGAAGCAAATTATCCACTTAAATTTTTTTTTCTGTTTTTTAATTAACATGGGCCTGCACGGGTTCAGCATGGGCACGGCACGGGCCCACCGTGCCGTGCCGGGGGGCCGAGCTCAGGGCCTAGGCCCGGGAAAACGTGCCGTGCCGGGCACAGCCCGATAGGCAGTTCTAGTCGGAGACAAGGGAAATGATATACACACTAGTAATAACTTTATTATTAGAAAGAATATATATATATATATATATATATATATATATATATATATATATATGCATGATCTTGAGTTGGATTATTACTTATAGTATCTAATTTGTACATGTTACATTTCGAATTTCTAAAAAGAAATTTGATACGTTAGACTGCATGATTGGTTGGGATAAAACAATGGCAACCTGACACACTTTGTGTGTGTGCATCTCTCTCTCTCTCTCTCTCTCTCTCTCTCTCTCTCTCTCTATATATATATATATATATATATATATATATATATATATATATATAGTATCAGCTTATTTCTATTATTCTTATAATATAAGTGTGTATATACACATATAAATGGATGTATATATGTGTATGTTTATTTATTGTGATGTCAACTCATTTCAATTTTTCTCATATTATCTTTGCGCGTGTGCACCTGCGCTTGTGTGTAGATGTGTGCACATGCACGTGTATATGTGTGTGTATATATGTGAATAATGAAAATAAGCTGACAGCTCACATAAGTTATCTAAGCTGCAATCTATTTCCACTATTTTTAATATTTTTTTTCTATCGTGATTTCAACCTTGTAAAGTTCCCTCATTCCCAATTTCTTAGGTTTTGGTTTTGATTTGGTCTTATATCAAATAGATATAAAATTAATGATTTTTGTTGAATACAATATTTTATTTCCATTTGATAGAGTGGCAAATGAATTCCAAATCTATAAAATCAGTCTTATAAAAAGGTATTAAGATAGAGATCATAATCCCAAAAAGACAATGGGATCTGTATGGATTATTGTAAATGAACTGCCACCTCAGATAACTTAAGAAAACTAGTGGAAAAAAAAAAATAGAAATCCTATTAATTTTCTTCAATTTTTTTTTTGGAATTATGATATCCATATCCTTAGTTTCTTTACAATTAAATTTAAAGCATTTTGAAGTTTATTTATCATTTCAACAAGTAAATATAAAATGTTGTACTAAACAAAAGTTGTTAACTTTGTATCTATTTAATGGAAGGGCAATTTTATAGTAAAACACAAGAAATTAGATATGAGCACTGCAGTCTATTTTTACTGTCTCTGGAATATTTTCCCAAATTTATTTTTTGGATTATGATCTCAACTCTCTAAAATTCACTCATACACAACTTATTAGGTTTTAATTTTCATTCACTCTTCTATCAAGTAGTTACAAAATAAACTATTTTCGATGAATACATCTTGTATCTATTTGATAGAACGACAAATGAACTTCAAAATCCAAAATTTTGATTCTAAAGAAGACAAAAAAGTGAATATCATAATTCCACAAGAACTTTTATAAAACAAAATAACCGAATTATTGTTTTTCACTAACAACTCATAAAAGTTTTCTGAGCAGCTGACGATTCATTTATAATAAAACTACATATACATACACACATATTGAAGTCCCTTTCATTGTATCCAAATTTCAAGTTGCGGTGATAGTTGAGAAACTGTCGAGTATAATCGTTATATATATTAAAATCTTTTTCACTGCACAGAAACTTTGAGTTGTGGTAAAAATTGAAAATTATTTTAATATACTTTAACACATTCATTATGTAATTTTCTTTACAAGGTGTTTACGAAGATCCTTGCTAACTGATTACGACCACTCCTTGATTCGTACCATTTCTCTTAATTGTGCTATCTTTGCTCTCCGATGGCAAACTCTACACAATTTTATTATTTATTTATTTATTTATTTTTGCTAAGACATTATCTCAATGACTACAGTTCCTCATAATAAAATCCAGAAATATTATTTATTGCGAACTCTATTAGCGTTGAAAAAAAAAATTAAAATCATAGAGGGGAATAACCTCTTTAAATTGAATCCATCCTTAATACATACATATGCAAAGAGGTTGCAAAGAGGTTGGGTCAGGTGACTTATTATTCAAAGTTATCGATTCATTTCTATTATTAGTGATTGCTAAGGGGATCTTTAACATGAAGAAAGATGAGCAGAACATCCCGAGCTCTATTAGCCATTGAGAAAAATTCAAAACTATTAGCCATTGAGAAAAATTCAAAATCATATGACAGAGGGGAATAACCTTTTTTAATTGAATCCATCCTTGAGACATACACATGTAAAAAGATTGGATCAGGTGACTTATTATTCAAAGTTGTCGATTAATTTATATTATCAGTGGGTGCTAAGGGCATCTCTAACACAAGGAAAGATTAGCAGAGCAACACTAAGCAGTTGCCGAGTGCACTCAGACCAAAAAAAAAAAAAAACGCCCCACGTTTTTTTTTGGTATTAATAGGGCGTCCTTTGGAGTTACGGAGTCAAAACAAATCTTTTCCATGAGAGTTTGTTTTCCACTTGGATCAATGTGATTCGGATATTTGACCTCCAGTCTTTCCTGTGATGCTCCATATTTTAGCAACTTTAGAGAGGACGCAGAATAAACTCAAATGTTGGAAGGTTACTACTTTCTTATACTCCATGATCATCATCTCTCGCATCCATAACCAATTTTCAAAGTGAAATAGACTTCCTTCTCCAAACAATATGCAATATGCACGAGCAACATATTTTGGGGTTTAAGTTATAGTTCGAACGGAGAGCACATGTCTCTCAAGACACACGAAACGAAAGTCATTGAAGAAGTCCAAGTGTATTATTGCCACTTGTCAAATTGAAACAGACGTGATATTTGCAAAATCCAAAATCTTTTTGGACGGATATTTGCCAAGCTTAATATTTTTGTGATGGTTAATTTTCTCAAGCCACTCCTGAATTCCAAAGCTCTATAATCGTGGAAAGGTACTGTAAAAAAGACGTGAGAACTACTACTATATCTCGAATATTATGGTACTTGAGTTAGTATCGGGTATTGGGCGAGAATTCTCTTATTATAGTTCTCCCAAAAACACTTAGGGGTATTTACAGATCTGACCCTTAAATCTATATAAATTATAATTTAGTCCCCAAAATCTTGATATTTAGAATTTAATCCTTAAATCCTTTAACTTACTATAATTTAATCCCCAAGTTTATATTTTGGCCCGATTTTTCCGTTTTATCCTGATTTCCTTCACTTAATTTCCCTTCTCTCTTCCCCCTCTCTTCTTAGTTATTATTGGGTTCCCCCTTTATTTTTCTCTTTTCTCTTTATTCATTTATTGGATTCTCCATCTCTATATTAAGACCAAATATATTATTCTCTACTAAATATATTAAACCTAGAAATGAATTTATCTAATATAGAGAGGGAGAACCCAATAAATGAATTTATATTGAGACTTAAATGTTTAATACATTTAGTGGAGAATAATATATTTGGTTTCAATATAGAGAGGGAGAACCCAATATATGAATAGAGAGATAAGAGAAGAATAAGAGGAGAACACAATAAAAACTAAGAAGAGAAGGAAAAGAGGGAATGGGGAGTTAAGTGAAGGAAATTAAGGGTAAAACGAGAAAATTGGGCCAAAATATAAACTAGGGGACTAAATTGTAGTAACTTAAAGGATTTGGGGGACTAAATTCTAAATATGAAGATTTATGAGACTAAATTATAATTTCTTAAGATTTAAGGGACAGATCTGTAAATACCCCAAATACTTGACATATTCTTCTAGGAGTTGCCTTTATAGCAAATGCTTTTTTTTTTTTTTTTTTTTTTTCATACCAAAAAACTACACTAACTACATAAAACTCATATGATTAGCCAAAAAAAAAAAAACATAGAAATCATATCAAGCACGCCAAGCCCAACAAGCTCAGGCGCCCAATTCGGGCCAGATCAAGTCCTTTCCGATCATCATTAACAAATAATAATCGAGTGCATCGGCCTTCAAGGAGAGAACAACTCAGGCCCTCGCTCGGGCCTGGCCCAATCTAGCAAATACCCAGCGAGCTAGACATCAAATGGGCGTAAACAAATATCGATTCATGTTTTTATTTCGTAGCAGTTTGTGTATCAAATCATATCGATCATTGACAATTTTGGGAATTTCTAGATGGGCACGGTTTTTTTCCTAGTGAGCCCACTTTTTCCTAGTGAGCACACCCTCTCTTTTAAAAAGAGAGGGTTTTCCTAGTGAGCACACCAAAATTCATAATCTACCCCTCTCTCTCATTTCTGTTGCTTCTTCTTCTTCTTCGTCTTCGTCTTCGTCTTCTCATCTTCATCTTCATCTTCATCTTCATTTTCATTTTCATGGCAAAAATTAAATATACAAAGCAGAGGGAGTAATTCAACATAACAAGGTGATAAAAAAGAGAAGAAATGAAAATTGTGCATCCAAAAAATCGAACTTTGGTCAATTCCATAGGAGGGAAGTATGATACCACTACACCAGTTGCACATATTATGAAAATTTAATTTTTTTTTTATCTCTCATCCCTCATCCGGGCTAACCAGCCCGGACTTATGCTCCCTGTCCGGGGCTGATAGCCCGGAGAGGGAGGCTTCATCCGGGCTGGTTAGCCCGGATCAGACTTCTAAATTTCTGATCAAGAAGGAAAGGTATTTTTGACCCAAAAAAATAATGGCAAAGTGGTAAATAAAACGATCTTTTTAAGTGGGCTCACTAGGAAATATGCTGTGCCCATCTAGAAACTCCCACAATTTTCAACTTGGAGTTAAGTTCTTAAATTCCCAAACAGTATATACCGTTTTTGATAGTACCAGTGTAGTGGATTAACTCAACTGTATATATTCTGTCTATCCATGCTCTTGAAGGACTCTTGGGTAGAGTCCAAAGACACACCTCAAATGTCTAAGGGCACTCTCTTTAAATTATCAAAAACTATGTTGTCTTAAGAGCACACCTCTATTCTTCGAAAATATCCTCTCCCACAAAAATCTCCCTCCTTCCTCTTCTCCTCCTCTCCCCTTCCCTCCCCCTCCTCCTCTTTTCCCTTTCCCTCCCCTCCGACCCGGCCCCCACCCTCAGCCTCACCCCTTGTCGGGGATCGAAACTCCCAATTCGATCTCGAATCACAATGAAATCACACCATCGAGATAAGTATACAATAAATACAAGAAAAAACAAGAGAGTTAATGTGGTTCAGCCGACCAACTTTGATATATGTCCACGGAGTAACAATAGAAATATCAGTTATGAAAAACAAAGGTTACAAGAAGAGATACAATTGTCTCTCTACCTCTATCTCATCTCATAATAATTGCTCGTATCTCTCATATCACATACAAAAGAGATATATAGTGTTAGTATTCAAATCGTGTTAGGATAGCACTATTATCATCCAATTAGTATTCTAAACAAATTAGAATTATAATCGTCTGATTCAAGTCCAACTAGACCTCCTCTTGATCCTTTGATCACATCTGAGTATTCAGAAAATGCGAGATATAAACCCAACATCCCGCCCAAAAAAAAAAAAAAAAAAAAAAAGTACATTTTTTTTTCTCCTAAAAACTTACCCCAATCCACTCCCATCTCCAGCCAACCCCCATCGCTACCAACAAGCCCCCTAGCCCTCACATTTCCACCTCTCTATACTTGATCCCCCTACTCTGGCCACCGGAAAAATCTATTTGCGCATAGCAATTTACTTTTGATGTCCTGGTTACTATTTATACAAAGTTCCTATTTTGAAATACCACCATTTTACTTTTTGTGCCTAAAATTTTTTCCAACTTTAACCCTCTCTCTTAAAGCAGGAGAGAGGGGAGGAGGGCTAGAGGGGAGGTCAGGGTCCACAAAAAAACCGATGGAGAGGAGGTGAGGTGGCGGTGGGGGATTCGATGGGGTTGTGGGAGAGGGTGTTGCGGGGAGAGGAGAGGAGAAATCAGGTGGTGGAGAGGAGGAGGATGGGGAGATGGGGGTTGGAGGTGGAGGGAATGGAGGGGAGGATGCGGGTGGGGCCGGGGATGTTGGAGATTGAGTGGGCCCACTGGTGGTGGGCCTTCCGGCAAGAGACAGCGAACGACCTCGTCCTTCAGTGCTGAGAAAAACCCTTGCTTCTTCTCCATTCTCAAAGAAGGAATCACGAGAGCGGAGCTTTCAGGTGGTTAAATGCAAATTTGAGATTATATGAGGTAATTTTGGGCAAGTTTTTAGTAAGAGTTTTTAGTAAGAGTTTCAGGAGTGAGAGTGACATGAGGAGGAGGGATCAGGCGGCAGAGGGGAGGAGGATGGGGGTGATGGTGGTTGGAGGTGGAAGGAGGGGAAGGGAAGATGCGGATGGGACCAGGGTGAGAAGGTTGGTAAATGACAAAGGATAACTTAGTTAAAATTATATAATTGTAATTATTTACAAGTTTTAAAATAGTGTGTGAAGAGTAAATTCTCGTGTGCAAATAGAATTTCCCCCGGCCACCCTCATCTATCCACTCACTGATTTCTCACTTTCAGCTGCCCCCTCTCCTCCGATCAGGCTCTGTCCCTGGCATCTACCCCTCGAGATCTAGACTAAATAGGCTCCTATTCATATCATATGGATCTCTCACTTCTTTTATTTAAAATGTAAGCGATCAAAATTCATATTGCATGAGAAAGAGATTTTCTTCATTGCTGGACCTTTCTTCAAAATTTATACTTATATTTTTCACATCTAAGGATGCGTTTGGCTCATGGAAGCGTTTGGCTCATGGAAGTACAATAAGTGAATAAAGAAATTAAAAAGTTATTTTCAAAATTGAAGTAGAAAAAAAAACTTCTTCTTATCTTATTTGCTAATTTTTGAAAGATGAAAGTGTATTAGGAAGTGAAGGTAATATTATTTAATTGATTAAATAAAACAATAATTATATTATTTTATTAGCTTTTATATTAAAATATTATTTTCATGTCTTGAACCTCTACTTTCTAAGCTCTTCCAAGGCAAAAACTTGAGGAAGAAAAGTTTGGAAGTGAGGTATCATATAGGCGCCACATCACTATTTAATGACTCCTTATTTACTTCTTAACAAAACAAATTCTTAAAATAGTAAAAATAGTCATACTTTTACTACTACTTATTCTTTTATGCAAACAAACACATCCTAAAAGTTCGTATGGTTTGTTAAGATGAGACTCAGAGCTATAACTTTACTCGAGCCTTATAGCCTACTTGTATATTTTGTTTATCTAATAAAGTAATGTTTTACTTATGAAGAAATATTTTTTCACAGAAACTAGAACTAACTCTACCTGTAAATTAAATAAAGTGTAGGAAGTTCTTTATTATTTCTTTTTCGCTAATTAACTAGATGCCACACTATACTATCTCAATTTTTACTGAGAGAAGTCCCTATTTAACTGGGACATCCTCCACTATCAGCTGTCTCAATATTGTTTAGAAAAAAAACTTATGGATAGTAAACTGTTATATTAAAGATCACTAATGGAACACGGAGGATATTACTTCGCCGTCTTTCACCTAAAAAAAATATTATTTAGAAAAACATAATGAATAACGTCATCATATGAAGGTCAATCAAAAGTCTCTCACATATAGGATGACAACCGAGTCTCACACACGAATACACGATCCCACATAGGGAAGAAAATGGAAATGGGGGGATTTAAAGATTAGTTCTGATCCGTTCTATTTAAAATTTTGAATTAAAAAATAAAATTTTATTTTTAATTCAATTTTCTTAATAGGACAGACTTGGAGCTAATCCTTGTACCCATACATTCCTATCACTAATATTTCCTCATAAAAAATTAGTAGAAATAAAATAAAGGCATCGTTACTTTTTTTTTGTAGCTGACTCATATAACTTATATGAGCTGATATATATATATATATATATATATATATATATATATATATATATATATATATATATATATATATATATATATATATATATATATATATATATATGTGTGTGTGTGTGTGTGTGTGTGTGTGTGTGTGTGTGTGTGTGTGTGTGTGTGAAATGGAAATAAGCTGACAGCTTACGCAAGTTAGTTGAGCTGCAGTACATTTTCACTATCTCAAATAATTTTTTTTTTGGATTATGATATTGACCTTTAGGGTTCACTCATACCTAATTTCTTGGGTTTTAGTTTTGATTTAATCCTTCATCAAATTGACAAAAAAATTAACGGTTTTAATGAATAAATATTTTATATATACTTGATGAAAATGTAAATGAACTCCAAAATTCATAAAATTTAATCTTATTAAAGTTAAAAAGATAAGGATCCTTATTATTGAAAAAACTTAAATAAAAATCATTGGATCATTATATTTTTGCCGTTAGCTGACGTAAATTTTCCTAAGCTGACGGCTCACCTACAATAAACCCATATATATATATATATATAAGTGTACCAAAAATCATACATTTAGGTACATTTCATCTTATATTGGATATTGTATAAAATGAACGGTTTTTTAACAATAGAACAAATATGCCTCCTGATCGATAATAAAGAGATGTCTAAATCGTATGATTTTTAATTTGCCATCTATTTAGATCATAGAGATTACAATCAATAGTTCAGATCATTCGCATATAATCTCTATATTGAGATTATATGATGCTTCAATAGGCAATCCCATAAAGCATCAGTTTAAGTATATATATATATATATATATATATATATATATATATATATATATATATATATATATATATATATATATATATATAATTCAAAGCTAACGACTTTATAAATGGGGAACAAAAGGAGGCTAAAGCCAAGCCTTGAGTCTCCTCACCAAGTTCTAGTCAAATAAAGCACAAGCCTAGAAAGAAAACCATTATTCCTTTTTACAAGATTAAGGGGGTTAACCCCCTAAACAGCTTCTCTTTTTTGCAACAAGTGACATGACACTGTACAGTACACTACCACCACCGCCACCACGTAGGAATGGTAACGGACTCGCCACGGCCACGTAGGAATGGTAACGGACTCGTTCACGGGCTAAATTTTTACCCTCTCTATACAAAATTTTGAATTTGAAAAATAATTTTTTAATTTTTAACTCAAGTAAGATGGCAAAATTTTGGCTCGTAGGCACGTCTATTACCATTCCTACCCGCACCACCCCTACGAGATAGTTTGCTGCAAAGAAAAAAAGTTGTAATATGTTACCCTAAGCTAGCTTTCACCTTCGACTCTAATATCCCCTTAAAGGGATTAGAGTTTAGGGTCGAGGATTATTTATTCTCACTTGTCAATTAACTGAGATGGATTTCTTTTTATATTTTTAGAAAAAAGACCTCTCTATATCTTTCATAATTCTGACACTAATTTTCATTTGTCAATACCTTTAAAAAAAAGTGGTAATCATTCCTCATCTCTTCCCATATCTATGGCTATGCCTCGTTTTTGTCTTGCCCGCAGCACAATTGGTATAGAAGAGTTTTTATTTTTATTTTTTAAATTATAAATATAGAGAAAAAATTGAACAGCTTCTATTATATATAACGATGTGTTTGTGACGAGAGATTAGAACTCTAAGTCAAATTATGATCTTAGATAGAAGACAAAAGACGACCTTGCAAATAAGGCAATCTATTTGACTCTGACAGGGAATATTTCGAACCAAGTCAGATTCAATTTTGTTATTAATATTAGAAACAAACAGCTAAAATATACAAATTGAAATCTATATTCTCCACGTTAGACCGAAATCAGTCACATGACTCAATCCAAACTTTGATCACCGTATGAGATTAAATTAAATTTTTTAATATTAATGTCTATAAACTGACACGATTTTGTTTATTAATTAAATTGATCAGCCATGAGGCAAGGATTACAATTTGTCAACTATTTTGATTGGCCTTCAGATCTACGATATAACTTGGAGTCTGTGGGATATGTCTTCATATTTATGTGATAGGTTACATGTGATACGTTGCGTGTCTTGTTGAGCTTTGCATTTTCTTATTTTGATGAACAAGAGAAAAAAAAAAATTATTACAGAACCGAGATATACCTGTTGTATTCTTCAATCATTTATTTTGATGAACAATTGAAAATGTTAGCAACATCATGATTAAAAGAAACCTGAATATGGAATTTCTTAAACGCCAATGTCGCTCATTACAGACCTCTTACTCTGGCCATGATAAAAATAATATTGGATGCATTTAAATTATGCTATATACACACACAAACGAGAATAATGGTAATGAGTCGCATAAACTTTAAAACTCATCAAATTTGATCTTAAAAAATTAAGGAGGTATAAATTGTGAGCGTAAAAAAAGAAAAAAAAATTGGAAAAAAAAAATAGGACTATCATTTTTGTACTACTGACTCATGTAACTTACTTGAGTTACTAACTCATGTAACTTACTTGAGTTGAAAATTCATGTAACTTACTTAAGCTGAAGACTCATGTACTTTAATCTCAAACATATTCCAAATCTAAATATTTCGATATTAACCCCCACAATCCTCATATATACTCAATTGCCCTCCACATCATTTAAGTTAATGAATAAGTATCTGTCAATTCCACTTTCATTAGATTTTGGATGGAATATAGTTAAAATACTTTTTTTTTTTTTTTTTTGCAGCAATTGATTACTACTCCTAAACGATAAAAATCGATCAGCAGTCATTTTCTCTCATCTCTTTTATCTTCCTCTATGAACAAAAAAGCTCTGCTCTCTTTATATTTCTCCATGAACAAAAAACCAATCTCTATTCCTCAACTCTGCTACCGTTAAAAAAAGTGATAATCTCTATTCCTCAACTCTACTGTCTTAGTTGCCACCGTAGTTGTCATCGCTCTGTCTTGTTCCTTCTTCGCCTCCTCTCAAATTTACTTCAGCTTCCCCTCTCAGCTTTTCCTCTCTCCCAAACGAGTAACAATTAAGAGTGAGCAGAGTTCGATTCAAATTGAAACAACCGACTGAAACCAATTATAATAAGCAAAATTAAAACGAATCAAAATAATTTAGTTGGTTTTCGGTTTTGAGCTTTGGAATCCGAAACCGAGTCAATTTTATTATTTAAAAATTATATATATATATATATATATATATATATATATATATATATATATATATATATATATATATATATATATATATATATCAATTGGATAAATTTGAGATACATACTTAGTAAAATAGTGATAGCATCTTCATAGGTTTAGAAATGAGTTGCTAGAACAGGGAACATATTCCATATATGGGATTTCTTGAGAATAGCATATCGCTAAACCACTGCTAGATTTGAGAAGGGTAAACAGCGAAAGGTGTTGTGGCTCCTCTAACCTGTACAATCTATCATGGGACGACGGAGATGGTGCACCAACGCAATAGACATGGGGCAACTGGTCCCCCGCGTTTCTCTTCCCAATGGATTGGAAAAAAAAAATCACTCAAATCAATTTTCCCCTGTAACGACAAAAACAAGTCCAATCCAATCCAATTGTATTGAGTACAGGGAGTTTCCAACGGAGCACACTATTTTTCATCACCAAAATTTCACGATCCAGTGGGTTTACTAAGAAAATTAGTGTGCTCCTTTGAAAACTTCCCAAGTACAAGATAGAATTGAGGGATATTTACAGATTTGTCCATTATATTATTATAAATTATAATTTAATTTTTCGAATCTTCATATTTAAAATTTAGTTTCAAAATTCTTTAAGTCCAATTTATTTTTTATCCTGATTTTTATATTTTACTCGTCCTAATTTCTTTCTCTTTTCCCCTTATTCTTCCTTTTTTCTCCTTCCATCTTTCTCCTCTCTTCTCCTTCTCTCTTCCTCATCTCTTCTCCTTCTCTTCATTGGTTCATTAGCTCTCCCTTTCTTCTTCTCTTCTATCTCTTTATTCTTCCTATTGGGATATTTAAATCATTTCATTATTTAAAAAAATAAAAATTAAATTCTGCTATTTATTTAGACGGAAAAAGTAATTGAATAACTAAATTGTAGTAATTTAGAGGATTTGAAGGACTAAATCCTAAATATAAAGATTTAGGAGACTAAATCATAATTTATATAGATTTAAGAGGCAAACCTGTAAATACCCTATAATTAAAACCAGGAAAACCCCCCCATTCTTATAGATTTGCCATCTCATATTCCCTTTTGATCCAGTCAAATTCAAACTTCCAGTTTCACACAAAAAGGACCCACCAGCAAATTACAAACAATCAAATTCCAAAACTTTTGCAAATAAAACCATCTCTTTTTAAGCCACTTTGCAATTAACCCCCACAACATTAACATATTCTCACAAAGAATCCCCTTAAAAATGTTTTTTTTACACATCTCCCCTTCTCGTCCTTTCATTGACCCTCTCTCTGAGATGGACTCCGCCAGAACCCCGTCTCGTAAAACCTCGTCCACATCTCCCTCTCCATCGCCGCCACCTCCGGCGACGGCGCCGCCGACGGAATCCCCCACTCCACCTCCTTCATCCTCACGCTCTCGAGGTCGTCCAGATCCAGGCTCGACCCCGCCAGCGGGCCCCACAGACCGGCCTTCCGCTTCAGCGCCCGCATCCTCCTCCGCCGCCGGATGTACGCCCGCCGGCAGAGCCCCGCCGGAAGCTTCACAACCGCGCTCACCACGAGGCTCAACAGGCCGCAGGGGAAGCAGCAGCAGATCGCCGCGCACTCCGCCGCCGTGCTGCCGGCGATCTCGCCGATCCGCGCGCTGGATCTCGCCGACTCCGTGGGTTGCCACCGGCCGCGGGTGAGGGGGACAACGCTGTCGCTCGTGGATCTCGCCATCCTCGACGAGGCCGTCGCCGGAATCGGCGGTGGGGCCAGAGGCGGAGCAGAGAACCCCATCGGTCGGTGAGATCTCTTTCAAGACCAGCGATCAAATTCGCATGGTCCTGGTTTGTTTTTCTTGAAATTTGTTTGAAATTCTTTTTTTTATTTGTTTTCAAGAAATGGGGGAGGATGGGGTCTTAACGGCGTTAGCGGAGGGGGAGACGCCGTTGGCGATCGGAGACGGAGAGAGTCCAATCGCGCGTTCGGGAGAGGGTGGAGAGGGGAGTTTATAGGTGGCGAAAAGTGCGCGCGAATTATTCGGCGGAGAGATTTCGATGGTGGAGGAACGAGATAAGTTTTTTTGCTGGGGAGAGAGTGGGAAAAGGGAAGTCGAGTTCAGATTATATAGGAGGAGGGGGATTAATTAAAGATAATTAATTTTAATGACAGCGGTTAGGTTTAATTTTGCGTCGTAAACAGCTAGAGTTTGTTATGGGGTGAGACTGGCGTTGCCTGGAACGGGTAACGGCGGTTCAGATGTAGGGTTATGTTGTATATTAATGCGAATTAATTCATTTAATAAGGGGTATTAATGGGATAATTAATATAATTTCGTTATTCTGGGAGAATTATTGGGAAGTCTCTAGTGGCCTCTGTATGTGTAGATTCTAGAAGTCTCTAAACTTATGTTGAAAATGATTTTGTTTTGGTCAAGCGAAATTCTAAGTTCACCATCTCGATTTCTAAGGACTTCCTCCTATTATATACACTTATTATAAAATTCAGAAGATAAATTTCAAATGCAACCATCAAATTTTTAAGAATCTTCATTTTCTAAATATATCTGCATAAAGCTACAAAAGTAAATGCTTTTCTAAGTATAGTCTACTACATTCTTGAGTTATCTACATTCTTTATTTTTTTCTTCATATTTTTCTCTCTCTTCTCTCCTCTTCACATTCTTTGAAATTCCTTTAGGATTTTGAGAGAGAATATGAAAGAAGCGTGATACAAATAAAGTAAACTGACAAACTTATGATAAAATTAAGAAAAATGATGATAAATTCTTGAAAAATTAATAATGGCAAAATTGTAATAAAATTAATTTTTTCATTGGGTACTCAGAGTATTTGGAGGGTGCTTTTTTTTTAATTTAATATGAATTTCCTCTAAGTATATTCTCTTATATTTTAAAATTATTTTTCTCCTTTTTCTCCAATTTCTAATTGCCCATCTCTTCCGACTATTTCATTTTTCTTGTAAGAAATTCAAACCTACTACATATCTCAAAAATTCTTAATGTATTTCTAAATGAAAAATAAAATATGGAGATTAAAAAAAATTAAAATATTTTCATTTATTGTTCAAATTTTATCTTTTTACAAAAATTAAATAATTTTGAAAAAAATTCTAATAGCTTTTGTTATACTCTTGATCACGAGATCATTCATTCTAATATTTAGAATTTCAAATCGATTGGAAGCGAATTAAGAGATTTATATTTTAAGTTTTGGAGGAATTATTAGGATTTTGAAAGAAATTTAGAAAAAAATGGTAGAAAAAAATGAGAATAGAAACATCTCATTGACGTGTAATAAATGTGAGAGGTGCACTTAGAAATTAGACTTAGAAATTAGAGTGGTGCATTTACAGGTTTTCATTGGCTAAAAGTAATGCATGTTTTAGGGTAGGGTAAAAAAATGATGGTTGCCTTGCACAAGAGATCAATTTTATTCAAATAATACTTGCAAATACATGGACTAATATGAAAATTTTCTAACCTGCACGCTACAAAGACGGCCTTTTGCCTAATCATTTTTTCTCATTTGCCATAAAAAAGTTCGCATATCTCTAAACACATCAGAGAACCTGACTTAGTGAAATCTTGTTGTATGACTCTTTCTTATTAATTTATGTACTCCTTAACGTTTGTTGATGTTGAGTGTAAATTTGAGATTGGGCAATTAGAGAGATTCCAAGATCAAATTATGACTATAACCCCTGTTCTAAAATAAAATGAAAAAAAAAAAAATCTATCAATAACAACTTATTTTTTATTTTTATTTATTTATTTCTTATTTCTGGATCAAAGGCTGTACCAATTATATATTACAAGGTTTGCGGTTTAAATTAAATTTTCCTTTGTCCACTATTTTGGTCATCCTTCTTCCTTTGTTTTTTTTTTTTTTTAAGTCCAACCTAAGCAATTATTTTTTTCTTTTCCACAAAGAGCCATTTAAAACGTGTAGATAAGGGAAGACCCGTATGTCCTTCTTGCTCATCCAATTTTCTTTTTTGCAAATAGACCCCCGGATCCTTCTTGAACTGCAACTGGGAGATAATATGAGCGTATATCGGGAGTTTCTAAAGCACCACACCACTTTTCCTAGTCTATGCTTCTTTCTTAGTGAGCCCATCCTCTATTTTGAAAAGAAAGAGTTTTTCCTATTGAGCACACTATATTTTCCTCCCAACCATCCTTTCTTTTTTTGCCCCCAGTGAGCACACCACTGCATTTCCTTATTGCCCAAGGCTGGCCGTCCCGTTGCCCCAATGCCCTAGGTTTGTTGTCTCGGACAACACTCAATATTTAATAACTGGGGTATTTACTGGTTTGTCTCTCATATCTTTATATATTATGATTTAGTCCCACAAACCTTCATATTTAGGATTTAGTCCCCTAAATCTCCTAAATTACTACAATTTAGTCACATTCGCTAGCTTCCGTATACACTGTTTAATTTTTGACCTGATATTACCATTTTACTCCCTTATTCATTCTTTCTCTTCCTCCTCTCCTCTCTTTTTCTTCATTATTCTTCCTTTCTTCTCCTTTCTCTTCTTTCTCTCTTCCTCCGCTTTTCTTCATTTGGAGAAGAGAGAAGGAGAAGAAAAGAGGAATAATGAAGAAAATGAGAAGAGAGGAGGAAGAAAGGAGAGGAAGAGAAAGAATGAATAAAGAGGAGTAAAATAGTAATATCAGGTCAAAAATTAAACAGTATTAACGGAAGTTAGGGATGGGACTAAATTATAGTAACTTAGGAGGTTTGGAAGACTAAATCCTAAATATGAAGATTTGGGAGACTAAATCATAATATATAAAGATTTGAGGGACAAACCAGTAAATACCCCTTAATAATTATGTTAAATAATAATTATTTAATAATTATGTTAAAACAAAATTAAAACCCTCAACGAGACGCCACATTAATATTTAATAATTATGTTAAAACAAAATTAAAACCCTTAATATAATTTAAATGAAAAAAATAAGGAGAAATTCTACTGTCTGGGATTTAATCTTGAACAGTTAGATTCTTGTCTGGGATAATATCTCAATTAGATTTTTTGTTGGTTAGGGTTAAACCTAGACCTGTCATCGATCCATTCGGACATAGGACCCGGATGGCTATTCTTAACCCCGAACACTCCAAAACTCACTTCCCTTTCTTCCGTCAATTGCATTTTTTTTGTTTTTTTTAACCATAAATCCTAACTTAAAACTTTAATTTGTGAGGAAATTTAATAGAGGGAAATTAAAGAAGAAATGACTGTGGATTTAAGAACTCATTTTTTTATTTTTTGAAAAATTAACTTTTCATTGCGTGAGAGAGGGAGGGAGAAGAGATGTTGAAAACAAGGAATTAATGTAAAAAAAAAACGATGACAAACTTGTTATATTAAGTATGGTCACTAGGAAATTTTGTGTGCTCCTTTAGAAATTTCTGCGTATATAGAAATTTCTAGAGGAGTACACTTTTTTTCCTAGTAAGCCCACTTAATAACTGTCGGAGTTAAAGTCCGAACCAAAATTATTCTGTAAAGTGGGCTTACTAGTAAAAGTGGTGGGCTTTCCGCATATATCAAATTTCCTTTTTGCAAATAGACCCCTGTTTCCTTTGCGAAAAAGGTATCCTTTATGCCAAAGGCATCCACCGCGTTCAGTTCCGCAATTTCGTCATTATGCGACGCACGTAGACTTTTGCTCCCATAACCCCCTTACAAATCTAGAAGATTTGGTCTATAAATACTCAAATTCCGTTCCGTAAGAAAGCCGACCTTTTGGATTTCTCGGATTAAATCCGAGTTGGGGCTGCGGCCCGAGAGGGCCCCGGTGGTTGCTACGGGTTAAGGCTGCCGACGTGGAGAGCAGACTTTTTGGACTGTCACTGATGTGACCGGGGTGGGGCCATCACGGCCTGCTCCGGAGACAGGGCCAGGCCTTAGATATCAGCGTGAGCAGTACTGCACGCGTCGATTTCCCCTCGGCACCACCCGTTCCGCACGTGCAGGTGCTTCCGACCTCTCCCGTTCTTTGGATCCTTTCCCTGCCGAGAATTGGCGTTTGGTGGGCCGGGCTCGCGATAATTTGGGGCCCCACAAAATATTTTGATCTTTGTTGCGTTTGCCCCGTTCAATGGTGAGGAGTAGCTGCTAGCCTACTTTTTATTCTCTCTATTTATTATTATTATTATTATTATTATTATTATTATTATTTTTGCTTAAAATGTCCAGGATAAAGTCCATGGCCACATTTGCAACTTGACCAAATCACCGAACCAAATAGAAAATTTTGGAAAAAAAATGGATTTAATGACAGTGAAGAGTAAATCCATCTCCAAATCTAACCCCAAATCACCGAGCCAACCATCCCTAAACTAATTTTGCTAAATACTCAGATTTTTCTTATTTGTCCTTATAGTCTCCATCAGAATTAGCTTTTTCATTTTTTTTAACATAAATATATTTCCGTTCTGGGCTTGGTTATTTATCGGAATGTAATATTTTGTATTGTTCATATATACTATTGCAGACTACTATATATAATATGTAACTTGTATTTCTGTTCCGTTAAAAATCAATGGAACATGGATATATATTTCTACCGTTTTAATTCAAAAACAAACAAATAAATAAATAAATAAAATAATCTATTGTGAAAGAGCATTAGTTAAAGTACAAGGGACGTGATAGGTTGTATCTAGTTGGCCTGTAAACTACGAAGCTTATAATCATGCAAAAGTTATTTCAACAAACTACTGACGAAACTCAAACAGATAAGAAATAGTTAAGCTATCAATTTGTCACCTAATTAAACAATCAAATCAAAGTAGCAATGATTTGTTACGGTTCTGTTATTCCTCATTAGGGTTCCTGCAATTTTATCTAAAAAAACTAAAGTAGTAACTCTTTAGAACTGTTTTCTGGAAAAACATGTTGAAAAATTTGCAGATTATCAAAAATTCCTCTTTTTCGGATTACAATAAAAAGAAAATAAAAACAGACAGAAAGGACTTATAGAACACATCACTCTCTTTTAATCAGAAAATCACGGGATTCAAGGCAGCTATATGGATCGGTCATTTTCCCGTTGACGATCTGACGTCGATGGTTGGAGGCGAGCTCGTTCTTCTTCTCCGTCGATTCTTAAAAGAAGCACGAACGCTTGCGTGTGAGAGAGATCTAGCCAAATATCTTCTTCTTTTTTGGTTGCAAGCCTTTGAGGCTTTAGCGTCTTAAAAGAAGCACGAACGCTTGCGTGTGAGAGAGATCTAGCCAAATATCTTCTTCTTTTTTGGTTGCAAGCCTTTGAGGCTTTAGCGCGTAGATCGATTTACTAAAGGTCTCTTTATTCCTCTCTTGAGAGGTATTTATAGGCCCCAAATTGTTTTGAGAGGTATTTATAGGCCCCAAATTATTGAGAGAGTTTCTTTGTAGATAGAATTGAGATCCGATTTCCTTGTAGATAGAATCAGGATTCTTTTTGTAATCTCCATGAGATATTCAAATCTTTTCTTAATTTGATTTGCTTTAGACTCGTTGTATCGGTCATGTATCTGCACCTAAAAAATTAATTAGATTATGATTAAAATTTATAGGATTATTAAACTCAAATAAAATTAATTTAGAATTCTATATTTAAAAATTAATTAAATTTTAATTAGAATCTGGGTCTAATTAGAATTTGTAGAATTTGAAAAATAGCTCAAGGTGGATTGAAAAAAGAGATAAAGATAGAGAGATTTAATTAATTATTTTTTTATTTTTTGCTAATTTTGCTCACTACGCACCCAGGAGTCTCGCGTGAGACCTTGCATGAGCTCGGCTAACTTAAATTCTTTTTTTTTTTTTTATGGTTTTCAGCCTCTTCTTTATTTATTTATTTTTTGTTTGATTTGTGTTTGCTGAGCCTCGCATCCACGCCAGGCGTGGGTGCGAGGCTCACCCTAATTTTTTTAATTTATTTTTTCTTCTCCCCGTTTTTTTTTTTTTTTTGTTTTTAGCCTCGCATCCACGCAAGAGAGGGTGCGAGGCTTCGGCTGTTTAAATTTTTTTATTTTATTATTTATTATTATTATTATTATTTGAACTCGGATTTTAAATTCGGACTTGGATTTGAATTCGGATTTTAGATTCGTACTGGAATTCGAACTCGGATTTTGGATTCGAACTTGAATTATTTTTATCGTTCTACAAAACCCCCTCCAAAGTTTTTAAAATTTTGTCTCTTCATTTATTTAGCAAAATTTTAAATTACTTTGGATTCTTTTTCAAACTTTGTAGATGTATTTATGGAGACGGAACTTGCTAAGGGAGTGGAAGTATCTCAACAAGCAGAGTATTTTGATTTTGATGCGACTTGTTTGAGTTGACAAACAGAATTGATGACTCGCCTGACTGACAGACAGAGTCGGTGATTATTTTCGAATTAAGGAGGTGACTTGCCTGGCTGACAGGCAAAGCCAATAATTCGTCTGGCTGACAGACAGAACCGATGATTATTTTCGAATTATGATTGAAGAACCATGGACAGAGGTGTACTGTTAAACGTACCCATGAAGTTTCGGCAGAGGTGACTATATGCACATGTCTGGAATTTGACGGAGGCGCTTAATTGCACATACCAAGTTGATCGGGTTAGGATCATCAGTTTCGACAGAGATACCTAATTGCTCATATCTGGATGACTAGTTTGGGTGACAGACAAAACTGAAGATTGGATTAGAATCACAAAAGAAATTATTTATTGTAATGTGTTATGATTCAAATTTCGCCGTCAAAAGTAAGATCTTAACATGACAGGCTTATTTGCTTTTGAGATGAGATAGTTTGAATCTCGCTGTCAGAGGTAAGAGTTTAACGGATTTGATATGCCTTTACCAATCGCCGTTTGCGTTTGGCTAGCCATACTATTCTCCTCAGCCTGGTGAGTTGTCAAAAATTTTGTTTGGGCTTAGATGTCAAATGTTCCTTCTTCCCTTTGCCTTTGAAACATTAGGTGGTTCATGCTTTTACCTCAGTATGAAGAGTTGTCGAGGATTTGCATTCCTCCCCCTTTACTTTTGAAGCATTGGGTCACGAGTATCCTTATAAGATAATATTATGACAAATTTGTCATGAGATTTTTAGCAAACTCCCAATTATAAATGGATTTGATGTGCCCTTACTAATCGCCGTTTGCATTGGACTAGCCATGCTATTCCCCTCAGTATGATGAGTTATCGAGGGTTTTGTTTGGACTTAAATGTCAACCGTTCCCTCTTCCCTCTGCCTTCTTGGCGTCGGGCAATTGGTTTCATATTATTACCCCAGTATGATAGAATTAGCGATAATTGGTCGATTTCTTTTTCCTTTACTTTTGATAGCATTGGGCAGTTGATATTTATTAGCCTTCCCTTCTTTTGTTTTTTTTTTGAAGGTGGCTAGATGTAGTATTTCTTCAAAAATTTACCGTTGATGGGCATCATCATTCTGTCGCCATCTTGATTGATCAGGCCATAGGCTCTATTTGAGTAGATGGTTTCTACTACAAAAAATCCTTCCCACTTGGGTTAGAATTTTTCCTTAGACTTGTGGGTCAGGATCATTGGTCTTCTGACAGCTAAAACCAAGTCTCCTTTAAAAGTCCTTTGTTTGACTTTTTGTTAAACACCCTTGAGATGCGTGCCTGATACAAATCGATTTATTATTGTGCATTCAGGATACAATCTTAGCCCTACATCCGCGGGTTTAGCCTTGTGTTTTAAGCTGGTATAGCCTCGCGACCAGACTAATATAATTTCATGTTATACGCGGGGTTGGATTTGTGTGCTGGTTTAGCTTTGCACACTGACTTAGATTCATGTGCTGGTTTAATCTTGCACACCGACTTAGATTCATGTGCTGACTTAGGCTTGTACACTGACTTAGATTAGAATTTAGTCGTGAGCATAACTTTGCACTCCACGCAGGCATAGTATTGCACTTGAGTTACTTTTGTACGAGTTTAGCCTTGCGTCTTGATCCCTTTACGTAGGCTTAACCGCAAAGTTTACTGGATGCAGATCTCACCCCCTGTACATGCCTCATTTGATTGGTTACGGCTCATTGTAAGTCAATGGACCACTTTGTTCTTCATCAGATATTATGCAGGACTGCTGGTCGGCCTGACGTCTTGATTCTCTGACACAAACCTTAACTTCCATTTATTGAAGTTTATGCGGGGCTGAATTAGCCTAGCATCTTGGCCGTGAGTATAGTCTTGCGTTTAGATGACTTTACACTGGTTTGGCATCGCATTGTATGTGGAGTTTGCTTTGCATTGCATACAATGTCGATTGGTGTGAGTCCCACCCCCTGTGTGGGCCTCATTTGAGTAGTCATTGTAATTCAATTGACCGCCTTCTTCTTCTTTGAAATTTGTGTGAGGCTAAAAATTAGCTTTGCATTTTAGATTTCTTCGTGCGTTGGATCTTCCTCACACTCTGTGTCTATCGCATGCGGGCTTATTTTTGCGTATTGAGATTTTTTTTGTCCAGCTGCAATGTTGCATTGTATTATGCTCCTCTTCCAGTAATGAAATTATCAAGACCGAGGCTACGTTTGTCGTGCAAGGCGAAGGCTAGACTCGCCGCGCGATGTGTTAGGCAGGGCTCGTCACAAGGTGGAGGTTGGGTTCGCCGCGGGAGGCGAAGATTGGACTTGCTGTGCAAGGAGGATGTTGGGCTCGCTGCGCGAGGTGGAGGCTAGGCTCGGCGCGCGTATGCGTTACCTATGCGTTCTTTGCACTCGTTTCATAAATAGTTTTGTTTGGTTGGATATGGGTCCCACCCCCTGCATGGGACTTGTTTAACTGTCTATGAGTTTCGTCATGTAGTAATGGACTACTTTCTCTTCTTTGCAACAGACTATGTGGGGCTAAAACTTATCCTCATATTTCTTTTCACTTTTGTACTCTGGTGAATTCTGTGCGCTGGCTTAGCCTCGCACACTGGTATAACCATGCATGCTGGTTTAATCTCGAGTTTGCCTCGCATCAGGATGACTTTACGTTGGCTTAGTCCCGAGTTAGTATCATGCCTTGGACGATTTTATGCTGGCTTAGCTTCACATTGTATGCGGGCATAACCTCACGTTATTATTTTGGGCTGTTTGATTTCATACTCTTACCCCTAATATGATAGGGTTAGCGAGAGTTTTACTCTCTTCCCATTGCCTCGGCGGCATTGGACAACAAAAACTCATACGCTTTTTTTTTTTTTTTTTGAATTTTTACTCTTTTTGATTTTTTTCTTCAGATTTTTTTTACGGGCATTTTGCTATCAAATTTTGTAGATTGCATTCGCGAATACTTTCTTTTGTTCAGATCTCAACTGGATCACGTTTGCATCGATGAGTGCCTGAATTTTATCTTTCAGATCATAGTAATCCTTGGTTGGGTGCCCGATGTTTTGATGGAAGAGACGATATTTGGGATTATCTGTTTTTCCAGCTTCTTTTACCCTCTGATTTTCAGGTAGCCTAAGCATCCCCTTTTTATTGATTAAATTAAACATGGTCACTGTTTGCTCATCCTTGAAAGCGTATGTCCATTGCGATATAGAATAATCTCGATTATTTTGATTTTTTATTGGTAGCAGATTTGGTGGTTATTGCCTCATTTCCGTTAGGATGGGATGATTGTGGCCGTGGATGTCATCCTCCTCTAGGCATGGTATTTATTAATACGTCGGATTATGTCCTCTGCTTGCTACCTTGTTTGATTAGATCCTTTCACATTTTGGACTCTACCATTCCCATTTTAACAATATCTTGGTATGAGATTGTGCTTGTAAGTCTCCACTAATGTTTCCTGTAACATGCCATGCCTTGCATCACATCGACATCTCGCGGAAATACTCAACGAAACTTTTAACCGTCTCATCTTCGTGCTTGCTTGTTTTCTAGAAGAGAGTGGATGTATACTTCAGTATCATCCTCGAAGAAGCGGGCTAGGAACTCCCTTTCCAAGTCAAATCATGCATTAATGTTTCTCGGGGCAACTGCATGAACCAAGTGAATGCAGGCCGTCGCAGAGTACTTGCAAAAATTCTTGTCATCACTGGGTCATTATCCATGAGATGACCGGTCTGTGAAAGAAAGTAGTACATATGTTGGTTCGGTGACTCCTTCCTATCTTGTGACTCCAACTAGAGAGGTTTATATTTTGGAGGAAATGGAGCGAACTCACACTCTATTGGGTAGGGTCTCATTATCCCGGTTTCTCTCAATCCTTTGCTATGCAGTAATGCCTCCACCTTGTTATGAAGTTTTTCCAACCTTTTCGCATGAGGATTAAAGATATACCCTTCCTCGATTTTCCCATCATTATTCTGGTTGGGATCATCCTTCTTTGTCTTGTCGTGGTTGGATTCATCCTTATCTTTATCTTTATTAGCTTTGTCTGAAAAAGAAGAACTCCCTGACCCATTTTCTGTATCTTTCTGATTATTTTCCAGAACCTACGCTAGTATTGTTCTGAGGTCCTCGATACTTTTTTGCTGCTCCTGGATGAGACTTTCTTGCGCCTCAATCCTTTGTCTCATCTCGGCCGACGTCTCGGCCATACGTACTATCCTTCTACTGGAGCGAGAGGAGGCGTGCGATCGCGACATTGCTATGGCCGAGTGATCGCTGAATTTTTTCTCTTAATCATCCAACCCCCTTGCTAAATTTCTGTAGTTGCGAGGAGCTGTTATGCCCATATTTAGACGAGTGCGGGGATAGGTCTCCTCTGCTTCGGTCTTGGAGACATACCCATCGGTGACTGGTTTCTTACTTTTATTCACCATATTTGACAGGAAAGCAGACAATTCTTCACCTGAGTCAGAGTTTCGCCTTTGCAGTCGTATTCTCTTCAGAATTTAATATTCTGGTTCAGGCAGCCGGTTGAATACCGACGTTCTCGAGGCATCACAGTGATAGTGAGTCAAAACTGCAGCGATCAATTTATTGCAGTAGCATGCCTGATGGGGCTGTGCGACTTTCCCTTTTTTTGTGAGATATCTCCATAAGTCCAGAGTCTCTTCACGGGGCCGATTAATGTCACCGCGGCGGGGCTATTCGCGGCGGGGCTGATCAAGATCACCGTGGCGAGTCTGTTCGCAACGGGACTGATTAATGTCACCGCGGTGGGGTTGATTGTCATCTTCGCGGTGGGGCTGAGTGACATCACTGCGGCGAGGTTGATTGAGGCGGAGTTGAGCTTGAGTCTCGTCTCCCTCTTGCTTTATGTTAGGCTGTTGAGCACCATGTTGGCGAGTTTGATCCTCGTCAAATTGGCAAGACTGAGTCTGTGTCTTGCGTGCAAAGCGAGCTCTAAGTGCTCTACAGCGTGCCCTTCGGCTCCGATTGCGGATCTGGGTTCGCCTTTGCACCGCAATAGGTTCTCCTTTGGAGTCATATGCGGTGAGTTCTGATAGACCAGAGTTTGAAAATCTAAGTGGTTGTTGATGGATCAACGCCTCATTGTCATCCAAAACTATCAGGTCATTTTTTTGTGATTTTGAATATTTTGGACCGACCTCGACCTCGATCACCAATCTCTCAATCGTCTCTTCAATTCTGTTGACGTTAGATTGGACCGCTATCTCCTCTTTAGTATAGAAGATTTCTCCCACTGTGGTCGCCAGTCTGTTTTCTGGAAAAATAGGGTTTGATCTTCCCATTGCCATTGTTAGAGAAAGATTTACAAATTATCAAGAATTCATCTTTTTTTTATTACAATGAAAAGAATATAAAAACAGACATAGATGACTTATAAAATATGTCGCTCTTTTTTAATCTGAAGATCGTTGGATTCGAGGAAACTATAGGGATCCATCATTTCCCCATTGACGATCTGACATCGATGGTTGGAGGCGAGCTCGTTCTTCTTCTCTACTGATTCTCAGAGGAAGCACAAATGCTTGCGCGGGAGAGATCTAGCCAAAGGTCTTCTCGTTTTCGGTTGCAAAGCTTTTAGGCTCTCACGCGTAGATTGATTTACCAAACGTCCCTTTTTGAGTTCTCTTGAGTGGTATTTATAGGCCCCAAATTGTTGAGCGAATTTCTTTATAGATAAAATCGAGATCCGGTTTCCTTGTAGATAGAATCAGGATTCTTTTTGTAATCTCGATGAGATATTCGAATATTTTCTTGATTTGATTTGCTCCAGATTCGTTGTATCGGTCCTGTTTCTGCACCCAAAAAATTAATTAGACTCTGATTAGAATTTGCAGAGTAAGTAAATTCAAATAAAATTAATTTAGAATTCTATATTCAAAAATCAATTAAACTCTAATTAGAATTTAGGTCTAATTAGAATTTATAGAATTTGCAAAATAGCTCGAGACGGAGCCGAAGAAAGAGAGAAAAAGATAGAGAGATATTTAATTAATTATTTTTTATTTTTGCTAATTGAGCATCCCTTTTATTTTTGGCTGGGAGCCTCGCGTGGGGCCTTGCTTGAGCGGCTTAATTTTTTTTTTTTTATCCTTCTGGTTTTCCGCCTCTTTTTTTTTTATTTATTTTTTCGTTTGATGTGTGTTTGCTGAGCCTCACATCCACGCGAGACTCATCCACGCGAGACTGGTGTGAGGATCACCCTATTTTTTTAAATTTATTTTTTTGTTTATTTTTGCTTCTCCCCCTTATATTTTGTTTTGAGCCTCGCATCGCCTCGCGTGGGTGGGAGGCTTCGGCCGTTTATAATTTTTATAATTTTATTTATTATTATTATTATTATTATTATTATTATTATTGTTATTATTATTTGAATTCGGATTTTGGATTCAGACTCGTATTCGAACTTAGATTTTGGATTCGAACTCAGATTCTAATTCAGATTTTGAATTCAGACTCGGATTCGAATTCGAATTTTAGATTCGAACTTCGATTATTTTTATTATTCTACAAGAACTTCTCAATTTTTTCATTGAAATGTTCCATTCAGGATGGAGTTGCTCTATGTTCCATTAAAGAAATTGCTTGCTAAACACAAAAGAAGAAAGAAATAAAGAAAATTTGAGAAGAAAACATCCATATAATAAAAATTAGGAATAAGTGGACAATACTTTCTCTTTTCGTGACTGAAAATACTAAAAATATTGCTGATTAAGGATCAAGTTGATTGACCCATATTTCTTTGGCGATCTCCTTTTATGAAACAATCACTATATATATATATATATATATATATATATATATATATATATATATATATATATATATATATATATATATATATATATATATATATATATATATATATATATATATATATATATGATTACTGTAGGTGAGCTGTCAGCTCAGGAAAAGTTACGTGAGGTAGCGGTAAAACTGTAATAATCCAATGATTTTTTTTCAATTTTTTTAACAATCACTATCTCTACCTCTTTAACTTATTTCGGATTAAATTTCATAAATTTTTTATTTCATTTACCATTTCATCAAGTGCATACAAAATGTTTTATTCATTGAAAACCGTTAATTTTGTGTTAGCTTGATGGAGGATCAAATTAAAACTAAAACCCAAAAAGTTGGGTATGAGTGAACCCTGAGGTGTCGAGATAATAATCCAAAAGAAATTTTTTAAAAAAATTATTGGAGATAGTGATAATGAACTGCAGCTCAGATAATTTGCGTGAGCGGTCAGCTTATTTCCATTTTTCTCATATATATATATATATATATATATATATATATATATATATATATATATATATATATAATTTTAAATTTCAGCTAGAAAAAACAAAATGTATAAACACAATTAATTACTAAGACATCATCCTACCTTGATTAGTAGTGATTTATTCCTGAAAAATTAATGGAGCAAGGATACTACATCTCTATTTTAATTCAACTAAACCAACATACGTTTATAAAAACATTTAAAAATTAAAAAAAAAAAATTCAGTTTATTACCCTTCAAACGGCCTTAGGTCTGCGCTTGGAGATTGTCATTATTAAATTATTTTATTTAGGTGTTTTTCATTATTTAATTATTAAATTACTTAGTTAATAATAGTCTGATCAGGCTTTAGTTAGTGCCACGTCACTATGTAATAATAACTTTAAAATAATGATCATCTAATTCTGATTAGATGGACTTGTTTTTAAATTTTAATGACCCAACACGTAATGGTGTTGAATTAAGCTTAATTAGTTGCTTAGCCCAAGCAATTGGTCCATTTCGGCAGCTCCCTAGCCACTACTAAAAGTGGTTTTATTAAAATAAACATTAAAAACGAAATAAAATAGAAGTTGAGATAGATGAAGTATAGTGTTAGATCAAAAGTTTATTGACAGCAGTATTTGAAAACAATATATTTAATTAGCAAAAAATTAAAAAAAATAATGATATTTGATTTCATTTTAAAAATAAATGTTGATTACAGTCAGACCCCTGTAGTATTGGGGGTGTGTAATTTAACACCCATGACGTTTGAAAGTCTCAAAAAATCTCCTGAACTTAGTTATTTTCACTCTCCTTTTTTATTAAAGTTCACTCTTGTCACTCAAATTCCTATTCTACTTTCATCCCTCCTTTTAACCAGCACACTTTCTCTCTCTCTCTCTCCCTCTCTATCCCTCTCTCTCAGCCACTCATGCTCCCTCTCTGACTGAGAGAGAGGGATAGAGAGAGTGTGATATAGAGAGAGGGATAGAGAGGGAGAGAGAGAGAGAGAGAAGAGAGAGAGAGAGAGTGTGTGCTGGTTAAAGGGAGGGATGATGGTAGAATAGGAATTTGAGGGACAAGAGTGAACTTTAATAAAAAAAAAGAAGAGTGAATATAACTAAGTCCAGGAATTTTTTTTGAGAGTTTCAAAATTCAGGAGTATTAACTTACACACCTCCAATATTACAGGGGTCTAACTGTAATTAACCCTAAAAATAATAATAGAGTCTAAGATGTCCATTGGGCGTACGAACAGTAAGATACACGTCAAATTCAATCTGATTCACTAATTATTTATTAAAAATATTTTATTTTTATTTTAGAATTTTGTTGGCTAATAGTTATTTATAATTAAAAGTAAGATTCGGAGATGCTCACCTAAGCTACGACTCATATTAAAAATTTATTATTTATTACATGAAGATTTTTTATTTTTATTTTTTGCTTCTTGAACGTCTCATATCATGATTTATTGAAATTTAAAATTTTTGTGGGCTGTAGTACAAAATTCCAGTATTAAAGAAACATTCGAAAAGTATAATAAGTGCTAAACACATCCAACACATGGTATACATAGGGATAAGTTGGTATATGACAATATATAAAATAAATTATTAAAATTTCGTAATGCTTTATGAAATTACGTTTTATTTATTATTATTTTTTTTGTAGACAAAGTTATTGAAATTTGGCATCAGTTTTCCCTATAAAATATTGTTATAATTAGTAGTAATATATGCTTAATATCCAAATACAATCTAAATATGTATGTGTATTTTATTAAATATGGATGGCAAATATAATATACGAGGAATATTTATATCCATATTAACATCCGAAGGAAGAAAAAGACAAATACAAAATAAAAATACTTAATATATGTTTCTTTTACTTCTTCAATTTTTTTTTTTAATGTTAATGAGAGTATTTGACCCTGTTAGAGAGGTTAACCCTTCACTAACACAAAAATCATCAACACAAAATAAAAGATATAAACGCGCAAATATGGGGGAAAAATTTAACAATGCTCAAGTTAATCTAACTAAGTGGTTGATCCTTCAAAATGAGAGATAAATTTATAATTTGTTATTTTTGGTCCGCTTTATACAAAATTTTAAATTAGAAAATTATTATTTTTCTTTTAAAATTTTAAATAGGACGGACCAAAAAAGTCCCATGGATCCATTCTTATCCCTAAATCAAACTTTACTTAAGACAATATTTGGTAAAGCATTGTGTTCATAAAAGAGTGGCTTCAATTTTTTGCTACAAAATACAAGTAAATAAGAAGAAAGGAGAGTTTGGAAATAAATTAATCATTGTAATTTAGACGTATGATTCATTTTAATTTAAATTTCTTCACATAATAACATGATCAGTAGTAAGTGTACGCCCGGAAATTGTAGATTTCCTTTCATTGCTAATTTTGATTTTAAATTACAAAAACCAAAAAAATTATAGGTAAATTTTGATATTACAAGAATAAAGAATGATTAATTTCGATTCTCCTTTTCTGTGGGTTTTGGTAAAGATGGAGTCTCACTTCTGTACTCCGTTGACAATCCGATCTAAAAATCTCTTGCGCCAAGCTTTGTTGGGAAGAAGACGCTCGCTCTCTGGAACTTCTTTTCTCTGGATCTCGCTCTCTGTTTTCACTGCTTAGAAACTCTGTTCTTTGAAAACTCTTCTCTATACTTTCTGAATGTTCCTCCTTATTTATTGACATCGTGGGTGAAACTCACATGAAACAGAAATATCCACGTTCTTAGAACTGCGCGTGCGAGCGTCCCTGGACCTGCGGAGAAGGGCACGGGTCTCCCGGATGCACGCAGGGTCCGCACAGGTCACCTTGTGCTTGGGTACCAGGATTTTTTTTTTCCACGGGCATGTCTCCTCCCCTGCGCGCCCCTGGGTGCACGTCCAGGTTGCATATTTTTTTATTAATTTTTTCTTCTTTCTTTTCTCTCTCTTTTTTTTTACTTTTTTTTTCTTTTGTTGTCTCTTTCTTTTCTTGTTCTTTTTTTCTTCTACTTTTTTTCTTGTGTTTACAGTATGTGTATCAAGAACTTTTTCTTTTTTTGAAAAAAAAAGTATACAAAGGGGAATGTGTTAAGGTTGACTGTGGTCCGTGGACTTATTTGGAGTAGGAGGAGGAGGGAGTTTGTTATTTGAATAAGCTTTCCCAACTTTAAAAGTTTGTAATATTTATAATTATATCAGTAATGTAATTAGATAAAAATGACTCTCCTATACTAATTATATCATCTTCAAATTATAACCCCTCTTCCTAAGTTATTCTCGTTCAAATCCATTTTCTTTTTTCCTCTAACCCTAAATCCAAAAATTATCTAAGAAAAAAATTTCAAGAAAATGGAGATTGGTGAATAGAGAGCGAAAAAGAAAGCTAACACTAAAATGAATAGAGAGTGAAAAAGAAAGCTAACACTAAAACTAAATAGAGTGCATAGATTGCACATGGAAATGTTGAATATAATGGATATCAATATCAATCAAGCATGCAATACCTTATGATCAATCACAATATAAAATAAAAACATTAGAGAATCAAACATAATAATAGAGATTTTTACTTGGAAAATCCAAAAGGATAAAGAAAACCACTGATGGACGGTACAATATGATCAATATCAATACAGGGTTTGCACAATAATTGTTAGACAGACACAATCGTTAATAGATCAATATGTAATTCTACTACCAAACTGTTATAGTAAGAATCTTAAATTTCAAACTACCACAAATTCTATAATGATATCTCTCACACAATCATATATCTATAGAAAAGTGAAAGATATACTAAACGTCTACAAGTTATCGACTTCGTAGATCAAACCCTCATCTAAAATTTCTAAATGGTGGAGATGTAGATGAATAATGATGTCTAATATTCAATGAACACCACCACAATCTATTGAAATCCTTCATTTATCGTTGTTTTCTTCAATCACTTGAGTTGTATTTGTTCTTGAAAAAATGGCATATAAATAGAAATTTTCCTCTCTCCAAATCAACCTTGTAACACCCCAATTCCTTATACAATATTTTTGTGTTTATTTATTTTTAAATGTATTTTCATAAATATTATGAGATAATTTATATATTATTATTTAATAATGTTATCTTTTATCTACCTTATGATTTGAGTTTATCTAAAATACTAGTTAGTTTGATTATAACAAATCTAACTAAATCTAGATTGGATTAGGAAGATCCATTATATATCTAAATTTATCTTAAACTAAGCTAAATTTGTAAATATTTATTAAAAAAAATAAGAAACAGGAACTAAAAACACAGGGCAAAAGAGAACAAAAAGAAAAACAGCGAAAAAAAGGAGAAGAAAAGAGGGGAGAGAGAGAGAGAGAGGAAAGAAAAGGGAAAGAAAAAAAAAGTACAAAAACATAATCGATCGCAATCATTATCGGTCAATTTTCAAGTGGAGCTTTTATTTTTTAGGCAAGTGCTTTGATATTATTTTATGATTCTCCTATATTCTTTTTTTTTTTTTTAAATCAAGAACTTAACATTTTTTTGTTTTGAAATATATGTGTTGATGCAAGTGCTTTATTTATTTTTTCTTTATATATAAAACATCTGCATTATTTCTTTATTTGAAACTCGATATTATAATTTCTGGATAAATGTGTTTCGATAGCGCAAGTGCTGATTTTAATTTTCTTTTCTTTCTTATCTTCTTACTTTAAATATTTGTGTAAAAAAAATACATTCTTTTAATTTATAAATGCAAGTTTTTTTTTTTTTTTTTTTTTAACTTTTGCTATAATTTAAAAATAGCAGCCTTATTCCTCTTGTAACATAATGCAGTTTATCAATCTTATTTCTCATGTAAGTGCCGATAGCAAGTTCTGATGAGTTATTTTGGATTTGAATTTATGTGAAGAGGCCAATTGTATAGGTGGTGGTCCTAAACTAGTTTCTGTAAAAAAAAAAAAAGAATAAAAAAAGAAAAAGAAATCATTCATTGGCCTAGCGTATGCAAGCTGACACTGGAAACCTTCTATGGATGCTTTAGTCATTGACCTATCTATAGCTTTAACTATAAATCCATGTCAAACTTCCATCTGTTATTTTTTTGTTTATTTCTTTCAATTTTAATGTTTTGTATGAACGATTGTAAACAAATATGATCTAGTCATTTAGAAACATGACTTACATAAATTTATATTTCTTTTCTTGTTTGCAAATACAGTATAATTATAACATTTATATGTGAAACCTTATATAATATACGTGTGACTTATTGACTTGACCATAGTTAAGACTAATTGTAATGCACATTATACATTCATTATAAAATATAAAATAAATTCATGGGGTTAAGGGAGAACCGAACGGAGGAACTTGAACATATATTTTGAGAGGTATACATTTTTAGGTTGCGTAGCCAAATTTTAGAGACCTATCATGGAGGTTTCAGGTGATTACTGGATCACCGTCATGACATGTTATAAGGCTTCGGGTCCGGAGCATATGCTTGTCCATCATTCTTGAGTAGTTAGCGATACGTTCTGGAGCAGTATCAGGAGTCATGGGGTTATTGTTCCGGGCATATACGGAACCCTCTTAAAATATGTGATCTTTCCTCCTAACAGTTCCAAACTAATTCACATTAGACATTAATAAGACATAAGAAGTTTTATATGCATATTTATCTCATCTTTTCTATATTTGCCAACATATCAATCAGAACATGCAGATACTACATGTTGACCACTATTATATTCAAGACAAGTATATTAAATCCATAAATCAATCTATTAGACTTTTTTTTTTAATTATCATGTCATGTATTTTATATATCACTTATTTCGTGCATATGTATACATATATACACCACACATAGCGTGCATGTATATTATTATTCCTTTTTTTAGCACTTGTTAGCTCGTTCTAACGATCTCGATTTGGCATGACCAGATACTGATTTACAGATGAACGAGGAGGAAGACCCACCACAGCTAGAGTCATATTTTAAGGAGTTAGCAGATTCTCAATAAGTGTATTTGCTGTTTGAGGGACTCAATAGAGATTCTTGTAGTTTATTTTATATTTCTTTGAGAAACTTCATTATTCATTTTTCTTTTGTTTACTTAAACTTTTTGATGATATAATAAAGATCGTTTGGCCCTTTTATAAACTCGTATTGATCCTTATTTATGGAAGATATTTGTTTATTTTAATTCCATATTGTTATCTTATGGTATATGTGTATGTATTTGTGACTGTTGTATATATGTATTCATGTGTTTTAGACTTGGCGTATTCATTTATGATACGTCGTCAAACGCTACCCGTATCTTGGGATGCGGGGCGTTACAAACCTAAATCCATCTTTAAATCTCCTTAATCAATCTTATATCCAAAGGGATAAAAGCAGTTTGTATCCAACTCAAATACCTCAAAAATTTGTGTTAAAAACCAAGCCAAATTTGATTTGCCAGTTTTACCAACTAATTATCATTAGTGATAATAGTAGATCTATCGATAGATCTTCTCATGTTTAAAGTACAATTTATCTACCTGTAATGCTACTTGTAGATGTATTGGGGAGAATTGTTGGCCCCCCTAAGAGCATGATGTAATGCTACTTGTAGATGTATTGGGAGAATTGTTGGGTCCTCTAGGAGCATGATGGGTTTCAAATATAAAACGGAGAATCAATCTAACTTAAAAATTTGAACTTATATGTAAATGCCCCAACTTTATATTTAATTCTATGAATTTTTTATTGTTCTATCCGATGTACGACTATACTAACATATGAGACAAAATGTGGGAGCTGCTTTAGCTTTTCTCTAAGTTACTACTAGTTAGCTACCAATAACTTCACACACCATGAAGATTTTTGACTTTTATTCAAGTTTTTGACATATTTTGCCAACTATGAAAAAGGATAGGATCTCAAAATCCTACAGAAGAGTCTACTAAAGCTCTTATAATAACAATTTTCATGTTTTGGTATAACTTTTTTCGTAAGTTATTTAGTTTTCAAAATTTTAGAAATATGGATTCGATAGTCTATTCATCTAAAAATTGATAAACCAAGTTAGTTTGATTAACTAGTAGAGGTTGAACAAAGCCTCTGTGTTCGTCGTCGAGACTGTCCGATAAGAGAGAGAGAGAGGAAGAAAGAGACAAGCCTAGAATTAGGAGAGAGAAAGAGAGAAGAGTTGTACATGACATGTGGGTGTGCTTATTTCTGGGTTGGATGCAAATAGCAACTTCTGGAGAAGAAATACAGCTTGGGCTTTCAATTGAAGGCTACAGCTGGGCGATTTGAGAATGCTTAGCAATCGATAGAGGGGCCCTGCTAATAAGTGTGACGGTAATTATGAAGACACATTCCAAATCTCCAAGGGCACACCCTTTCTAAGACATCAATCACTTGGGGGCGATCATAACATAAGACACTGACTTTTACATATCTCTTTCTAGATATCTATAGATTGAAAGAGATCAGCTGCTTGAGTAACCTAATTGTGCGCTCTACAGATCACACTCGATATTTCTTTCAAACAAGCCCTTTTTTTATTTTATTTGGAAGATGGGTGAGTTGGAAAGATAGGGCCTTTGACAGTCGAGCCCACTATCCTCCATCCGGCTCCACATTTTTTTTTTCTAAGAGCACACCCTCTATTTCCTAAATACCATCTCTCCCAAACCTCATCCTCCTCTTCTCTCTTCCTCCTCCAACACCATCCTAGTCCTAACTGTAACTTCTTAGAGTTAAAACGAAGAATGGGGTAAACTTGTTAAAATAATAATAATAATAATAACAATTATGTAAAGAAAATCAATTTAATTGGATGTGTCCTCACATATTTAAGGTGTGCCTTTATAATTACTGGACACTGTGATTGAAAATGGTTGACTCAGTTTCGTACTTATTCACATCTCTATAAACCCAAGGCTTAGGCCCACAATTCTGAGATTTTCAAAATAAAAATCTTAATTGAATTTGAACAAATGATTAGTTGATGAAGTTCTTTCCTTTCCAATCCCATTCTTGTAAGGAATTTTAAATTTAGTATTAAGAGAGTATTGGTCTAAATTGTAATGCCAATATCACTGACTTGCACCAAAAAAAAAAAAAAAAAAAAAAAAAAAAAAAAAAAAAAAAAAACTTGTAACATTAAGATATGTGGCAACCCCTTGCACATGGAAACTTAATATAGCTTTAGCACTATCATAAATTTGATCTCAAATCGACTCTTTTTTTTTTTTTCTATTAATTTTGACTGAAAGCATATCCATCTAGTTTACGGTTTTATGGTTAGCTCTATACAATATTTTGAATTAAAAATGAAAATTTTATTTTTTTAATTTAAAATTTTGTATAGAAAATATCAAAACTTGATCCGTAAATGTGTCTATTACCATCCATACTGAACGAAAAAGCAAGTCTTTGAATCATCAAGAGGCCCTTTTTAAACTTTGGATTAAGGGTGCAATTGCGTTGGGCTGGGCTTAGTTGGTTTATGAATTTTCAAAATCGGGTTAAGAGTTAGTTAGGCCAGACAAATCAGGTTCCAACCGGGCAGGGTTAAGCTAGATCAATTTTTATTTTTATTTATTTATTTATTTATTTTTGTTCTTTCATACTCTCATTCTTATGTTACATATATTTGGAAAGTAAATTGTATCTCGCAACGTTACACTAATAAAAGAAAATTAAATTTAATCCCGCCAATGCTGTGTTTAAAGTTTTTATTTTTTTATTATCTGTCCTAAATCATATCAGAATAAAGAAGGAGGGTTATAATAGACCTGTGATGGCGACAATCATAAAATATTGTCATATATTATGATATGTGTTAAAAATTGAATGTCATTAGGCATGCCCTACTATCATCCATGTGTGTATGCACGAAATCAAAGTGTTTGTTTCCATTTCAATTGTAAATCAATTACAGTAAATAACAAAGAAAAATTATAATCAATTATTTTGGATTACAGGAGAAGAAAAGATATCACTTTTTTCCTTTTGTTTTTAGTGGGCTCTCTTGGACAGCGAGAGAAAATGGATACTGTCATCCGTGAACGATTCGAATGCTTGTAAATTTCTGTTGATCTAAACTTAGGACTTTGTTAAAGACGAAAATAGGAATGCCAGAATTTTTTTTGTGGACTCTATGGAATCCATTTTTTTTTTTTCTTCCTTTTCTTTGTTGGATTTTTGGAGTTCTCTGTTGGATATTGGATTTTTCTGGTCAATCCTCCATTTCTCCTTCTTTGTATATGGAGAAGGCTATATATAGAATTATAGAGTGTAAGCGCTCCCTAATTTTCTTCCTTATTCTCAACATAGTGGAGAATTCAGAAATAACGATTCTCCAAAAATTTTAGCTGTCACGAACGTGACTTAGGAGCATTGCAATGTGAGCCTGCACCAGAACGTGCGTGGCCCATCACTGGGCACCCACGCCCCTGGGGTCGTGCACGCCTCTGAGGTCCTGCACATGCATTGCCCCAAGGTTGCATGTGTGCATAGCCCGTGGGTCGCGCACACATCTCTGGAGTCATGCGCACACGTTCGTAGGGCTGCGCGAGCGTTGCTTGGCTCACGCGTGTCCCTTCGCCTGCGTCGCTGGACATGCGTGCAATGGGGCACACGCCCTCTGCAAGCAACAACGCGTGTGTCCCTCTACGCTCATGCATCAGGGCACGTGACTTTGGGCAATCGCACGGTCATGGGTGTGCGCATAGCCCTGACGCGCACCTGTGAGCGCGCATGCGTACCAGAGCGCACGGCGCTAGGCATGCACTACTCTTGGTGTGCGCACGATTCTTAGCACATGTGTGATCCTAAGCGTGCTTAACTCTTGGTGCGCACAATGGCTCGCGGTGCGGTAATGCGCCCTCCTTGGCTTGGGAGGGGCGTCCGGCGAGGGGTGGGGATCTATGATGCCCGCTCGAATGAGTGCACGTCCAGTGGTGAGCGCACTGGTTTATGACATTCATCGACTTGAATGCAAGGCTAGTTTAGTTCCGCATTGCTTCTTTTAAGGCTGCGCTATTTATATTTTCATTGTCTACAGAACTTACTAGGAAGGGTGCGTTCTTGGGCTCGCGCCTAGGAGGCGTGCTCGTGTCTGGGATGTGCGCATGCTTCTGGGCCCAGGCGCGCACTCATTGATGCATGCTTTTCGGCGCCGTGTGTGTACTCCTTGATGCTCACCCTAGGTGCACTCTTCCAGGCACGGACGTATGACGCTCTTGTTTCATCTGATTATTCTTTTTTTTAGTATCTACAATGTGATTAACATGGAGTGATTCTCTTTTGGTTCCTGTAGCCTACCCAGCTACCCAGGTACGGGATAAAAGGCTACTTCTTACTGTTGTTTTCGTTGTTGTTGTAAGCTTATGGATGAGGTTATTTATCGTATATATAAACTTTTGTTCGGGTGCTTGTTTAGCAAAAAGGGAACATTAAAATAATTGACCATAAACAATATAACATCTATTTTCCACTCTCAATATTTGGAGGGAAGGCTTCATTCACCAATCCAATATCGTGATTTTCCGACAGTCGTTAAAATTTTCCAGACTCAACGTCCTATTTAAAATTATTTATTTATCCAAATTAGTTCTAGAAAAAGATAAAATTTCACATAAATTTCTATTTTAAAAATTAATTTTCATAATTATCATCGGTTTGCACTTGACTTATAAATTCTCTTCGGTATCCCAGGTTTGCCTCTCGGGAAATTATATTTACATACGGAAATTTACTTTTCGCGTGCTGTTTTAAAACTTATAAATAATTACAAGTTTACCATTTTTTTTTTTTTTTACTAAGTTACTCTTTTAAATTTCAAATTAAGACTTCTTAAAATTTAGAACTGCAACTAATCGTCTTCCTCATCTGTTTTTTCTCTAAAACCCTAAAAAATAGTTTTTAGTGAAATTTAATTTTAAAAAAATACATATCCCACAAACTCATTGATTTGATTTCTTAACCTCTTAAATTCTTTACATTCACGTTCCTAAAAAAATTTAGAAGAATTTTAAATTTTTCTAATTTACTGTAACAAATGAAATTAGGGTTTGAAGTTTAAGTTTTTTTTTATTCAAATGAAAATTTTCAACATGCAATTGGTGTTGAAAAACAAATCTAAGGTACAATTTAAAATTATTCTTAGTTTTTTATGTGTATTTGTTTGCAATTTATTATTATTTATGATACTTTTGTGAGGGAGACCTCAGCTGCTAGTCGGGTTTTAATACCAGGCCAAATAATTCTTTGGTAGAGTATTAATACCCGACCAACATATTTTTAACTTGAAAATTAATATCCGAATCGGAAAATTTCGGAAAAATTTGAGATCATACAACGTAAGTAGTTAGAGAGATTGAGGAGGGTTAGAATTAGAAAAAAATTTAGATGCAAAAGTAAATTGATAGTATTTCAAATGGGTGTTTGGTGTAAAGAGTAATCAAGACGTCAA
>JAYEPQ010000012.1:14983279-15010779 GCA_036321105.1 Dracaena cambodiana
ACCTATTATTTTAAAAATATTTTGCGATCATGAATCTCTATTTTCTTATTAGGAACAAATTCATGGAGTTTGGTGTTTATTTATTCTTATCAAGTGGATAAAAAATGTTGTATGCATCGAAAATCATTAAATTTGTATATACTTGATGGAATGTTAAATCAAAGTTATAACCTAAGAAAATGGGTGTGAGTGAACCGTAAAAGATTGATATCATAATTCTAAAAAAAATTGAAAAAATATGGAGAAAATGAACCACAACACAAATAACTTACGTGAGTTATCAGCTTATTTTTGTTATTTAAATTTTAGATTACAAACCTTTCAAGAGAGATATAGAAGTTAGCCCCTCTGCACTTTTTGGTACTTTTTAACTATCTATGACACTAAACATTATCCATGCCACTTTGCTTAAAACATTCATCTTTGAAACTTTCAAAAAATTATAAATTCACCATCGTTTTTTTGGACTAAGTTGACCTTTTATAACCCATTAATCAGGTATTAATATCCTATCTAATTGAATGTCGATAGGATATTAATACCCGACCGAGTTTATTTGGGTCGGATAGTAATAATTAATCAGAATGAGATGTGATAGTAAAGAAGAGAGAGAGGGAATGGTTAGAATTGGGAAAAAAGTGGACATATTAAGTAAATATGGGATGCCTCAAAATTAAAAATGGGCATCTTGAGCAAAGTGGTATGCATGAATAGATTTTCCCAAGGTTATCCTACAATTTCTCCCAATTTTAAAAATGTGATATTTGTAATTCTTTTGCATCATAACCCCTCCATCTTGCTTATTTAAGATCACATATTTCGTCCCTTTATTCCTTAAACTTTGATTTGTAACAAGTGTTTCCCAACTAACAAACAAATCTTAGATTAATCATAATTATAATACTTGTTTAATAATTTTATCACTGACTAGTTGCTTTTTTCCTTTCTTTACCTTCAACACAAATTTTGAGATTATTAAATTGAACTCACACATATTTAAATTTTCATATAATTACTTAGCAAAATACTGATTTCGAATAGGAGTTTCCTATTTAATATCATATTAATGTTACAAGAATTCAAAGTAAATATGTATAAAATCCTATTATATATTAAGTGTATCCTTTCCAAATTGTCTGCTTTACTCTATCATAGTTTTTTTTTTTGGGTTAATTACAGGTAGACCACCTGTAGTATTGGAAATGTGTCACTTAACGCCCCTTAAGTTTGAAACTCTCAAAAAAATTCCTGAACTTAGTTATTTTCACTCTCCTTTTTTTTTATTAAAGTGCATTCTTATCCCTCAAATTCCTATTCTACCATTATCTCTCCCTTTAATAAATGTGCTGGTTAAAAGGAGGGATGAGGGTAGAATAGGAATTTGAGGGACAAGGGTGCACTTTAGTAAATAAAAAAGAGTGAAAATAACTAAATTTAGAAATTTTTTTGAGAGTTTCAAACTTCAGGGTCCCCAATACTACATGGGATCTAACTGTAATTAAAATTCAAAGTAAATATGTATAAAATCCTATTATATATTAAGTGTATCCTTTCCAAGTTGTCTGCTTTACTCTATCATAGTTTATTTTTTTTCCCCCTAAACCATATATTATTGGTATTGATATTGGTATCAAAATAACACTAGCCATAAATTTAAAATCTTGATGCAAATATTGTGCGAATTCTTTTGGCAAAGAAAAGTTACCGAGTAACATAGAACTATGTGGGCACACATTATGCCATTGTGGGCCCCACTATGCAGCAGGAGGAGAACGAACATGGTGAGAATGGATTGGTCCAAATATCAATTATTGGCCATTTTTTTCAAATTTAAATTTATTAAAAATAAAAATTTTAATTTAAATGAAAACTTTGAACTTGGAGGGCGGTCAAGGTTTGGATCCTCGCATTCTCATTTATATTCTTCGCTTCTCCCATTACTTGAATGTTGTAATTTGCATTAAGTATTAATTAATCTATTCCTTAAATGTGGAAGCAGAGTCATCAATTATTTTACTATTATATATACAGGAGGGTCTCAATCAAATTCTGGGAAATCCTTCAAATGTTTTATCAATTAGTATTGTTAGTATTATTATTATTATTTTAAAAAACCATATTATATATGATAATACCATCAGCAAAACTCCAACATCAATTGAAAATGACCAACAAGATTAATCTCTTTAAACAAACTTCAACTTGTACCAAGCCCCAATTACAGTTTACTTGATTTACAAATAATGACAAACACAAGTTGAACTTGAATCTTGATTGGACGCCCAATTTCACTATATACAATACAAAATTATACAAGATTACATATTATAAGTTCCTTTCGAATTCTACAAACCCAAAAGACCTTTAAAATTAAGCCAAAAAAAAAAAAGACAAGAAATCTTACATAATCTCTACATAATTATATCACAACATGACAACGTCAATGCACATCGCATTGCTTGTCAATTTTGGTTAACTTAAACAAAATGTACACCCAACCCAACCCAACCAAGTCCAGTTGAACCAACGATTCTCATGCCACCATCATCCTTGCCGATCTCCTCCTCCTATACTCCTCATTGTTCGACGATGGCTCGACCACGTCTGCAGCAAATCTCACCTTCTTCTTGGAGTTGGACCGCGCTGTAGTTGTAGTACTCCTAGTACATGCTGTACCTTTGGTTGTTGTACTGTTTCCATCTACTGAATCAAACGCCAAAACCAAGTTAGTTTCGTCTTTCAAATACAAAATAAAATATACGAAACGGTGAAAAATAGGTCATGTTCCAAATTCAAGATTAGACGATCAAACTATCAAGAAGACACCAAATTTCAACTGCTTCAAACAAAAAAAATCACGAATTACGTATAATGTTTCTGAGGAAGAAGAAGGAGAAGTGGAGATCTAGATTTACATACCGTGTTCAACTTGGACCTTCTTCATGAAATCGCAGAGGAGTCGCTTCTGGATTTGGAGAGAGACGATGGCGATACTGCTGGATATGGCCACCACTGCCATTAAACCCATGCAATTGGAGGTACTCTCCATGATCAATCTCTCTCTCTCTCTCTAAATATACAATAATAATTGAATTATGTTTTTTATTTTCTTATCTATAAGAAAGATACTAAGAGAAAGAGCGATGAAATAGAAAAATCAAACATCGAAAGAGAGAAAATAATGGAGAGGAAAGCCGCAGGGAGAAGCAAAAGACTTCTGAATTGAGAAGGAAATAGTAATGGGAACAGAGAAAGAGAGAGAGAGAGAGACGAAACGAGAGAGGGAGATTAATTTATAATATTTTTAGATTTTTCTATTGACTTTAAATTGAAATAACTACTCTCGGATTAGGTATTGACAAAATTGACCCTCTACTCTAATTTGTCTGCGGTTAGGATTAATGACCGTTGTGTCCCTGGCTCTTGGTGCCCTGCAACCGGTTGACCCTGTCAATGTTTCCAAGTTTTTTTTTTTTTTTTTTGTGATCATATGTTCATTGCACGTGGATTCTACCCATTTTAGGAAATTCATGAAATTTTAACTACTATTATTTTTTTTTTTCCCTTTCTTGGTGAAACCTTTTTCTTATTTTAGAATTTGATACATATTCAAAATCAATGGTCACATCTAAATTAATCTGTGCTTTTGTGATTAGGAGTGACTTTCACATAAAGCAAGACTAATTTTGTGGGAGGAGAATTCTATCTATATATAAGGCTAATACAAAGCATCTAGAATCATATTTTGATGAACTTTTGTTATTGTAAAATCTCTTCGGTCATTGTCCTAATTTTTATAATTCTCAATATTGTAATATCCACAATTCTTTCAGATTTCAAAATTATCTATTTTGGATTTTCCAATGTGCTCTATATTATAATATGATTACGACCAGAACTGCTATAGTCTTTGCTAACATCAATAAAGAAATATACAAGTAAGAGAGTGCCCCTCTCGACATTTCCACAATTCAAAAATATTGACTTTCAACATAACCTTTTCAATATGGAAGTCTAAATTTTGCATAAAGCTCTAAAAAAGCAATCTAAGTAGGCTTCTAGAAAAATGTTATTACAGTGAATAAAGTCATGTAAGGAATCCAAGAAAATATATACATATACAATATGTGATGAGTTATTCACGAGATAATAACTATGAACATAGATTAGGTCAAGTAAATAAAAATGTAGTAATGTAATAAATATAAGGTGAACATAATAAGTATATCAGCAGATTTCAATTTATCTACTGTTTATTTTATTATCTCATAATATAAATATTTTGTAATTTATTTGATATATATTAGTCAGATTCATCTCAATATCAATTTTTAATATGTAACAACAATATATAATTTTATCATTCTATTATTTTCAAAATAGTAAAACACATATTATGATATTTTTCAGTTCTACACATTCACACACATATATAATGAATACAAAATGCACAAAAAATGTGTGTATGATTGTGTGTTTATAAACTCCTCCTTTCTCCTCCGCAATATTCTTCCACTATATACACATATAGGATCACCGTCATCCCTTCTCTATAACTCCCTCCATTGTTTGTGTGCGTGAGCGCATGCATGTGTGTCCGTGTGTGTGTGTCTGGTTGGGTTGGGGGGTTACTGTATATGATCGCTAATTCAAATAAGTTACATAAGTCAGCAGTAAAAAGTAATGTTCCCATCATTTCTTTTTTAAAAAAAATTAGGACCATGATCTCTACCTTTTTTAAGGATCAAATTTAATCAAAGGAAAATTTCAAAGAAAAAAAATTTATTAGAGATAGTGAAAATGGACTGCAGTTCAAGTACTGTGTGAGTCAACGGTTCATTTCCATTATTTTTATGTGTGTGTTTGTATGTATGTATGTATGTATAGATACACAAACACACACACACATATTTACTTTATATGAGTTACCAGTTCAGGTAAGTTACATGAATTAGTAGCGAAAAAGTAATAATCATATTATTTTTTCTATTCTTTAGGATCATAAGCTCTACCTCCATGGCTTTGTTATGACTAAATTCCACAGAATTTGCAGTTTATTTACTCTTTTATCAAGTTGATACGAAATTTGTATTCACCAAAAATTCTTAATTTTGTGCCTAATTAACAGAAGGCCAAATCAAAATTAAAACCCAAAAAATTAGTTATGAGTGAGCTCTATAGGGTCGGGATCATAATCCAAAAGAAAAAAAATTGTGAGATATAGTGTGTGTGTGTATGTGTGTGTGTCTCACTCTCTCTCTCTCTCTCTCTCTCTCTCTCTCTCTCTCTCTATATATATATATATATATATATATATATATATATATATATATATATATATATATATATATATATATATATATGAGTAAACGGGAAATTCACTGGTGGTGAAGAGAGTTCCTTCACCGCCGTTTAAGTGGCTCAATAAAATTATTACATATGGCACCACTTAAAGGGTGGTTAAGAGAATTCATTTATTTGTTACCTTAAATGACGCCACGTGTAATAATTTTATTAGGCCACCAAAGTGGCGGTGAAGGAACTCCCTTCACCGCCGGTGAATTTCTCGTTTTCTCATATATATATATATCTAAATGGAAATGAGCTGACAGCTCACTCAAGTTACCTGAGCGGCAGTTCATTTCCACTATTTATAATAATCTTTTTAAAAAACTTTCTTTTGGATGATGATCTCGACCCCCTAGGGTTCACTCATACCCAATTTCTTGGGTTTTAGTTATGATTTGGTCCTCAATCAAGTTAATACAAAATTAACGATTTGCAATGAATAAGACATTTTGTATGTATTCGATGAAGGGTAAATGAACGTCAAAATTTATAAAATTTAATCCAAAATAAGTTAAGGAGATAGAGATTGTAATTGAATAAAGCGATTAAAGAAAAATTATTGGATCATTATAGTTTTGCCGCTAGCTCACGTAACTTTTTCTGAGCTGGCGGCTCACCTACGGTAGTCCCATATATATATATATATATATATATATATATATATATATATATATATATTTGAGAAAAATGGAAATGAGCTGACAGCTAATGCAAGTTACCTGAGCTGTAATTCATTTCCACTATTTTCAATAATCTTAAAAAAAAATCTTTTGCATTAATGTCTCGATCCCTTAGAGTTCACTCATACCAAATTTCTTGGGTTTTAGTTTTGATTTGGTCCTCCATCAAGTTAACATAAAATTAATAGTTTTCAATAAATAAAAAATTTTGTATACACTTGATGAAAGAGTAAATGAACTTCAAAATTTAATCCGAAAAAAGTTAAGAAGATAGAGATAGTAATTATAAAAAAAAATGAGAAATAATCATTGGATCATTAGTTCTGGCGCTAGGTCGCGTAACTTTTCCTGAGCTGACGGCTCACCTACAATAATCCATCCATATATATATGTATGTATGTATGTATGTATATGTATATATGTACATGTATATATGTATGTATGTATATGTATATATGTACATATATATATATATATATATATATATATATATATATATATATATATATATATATATATATATATATATATATATATATACACATACATACATATATACATATACATACATACATATATATATACATACATTCATATATATATATATATATATATATATATATATATATATATATATATATATATATATATATATATATATATATATATATATGGGATTACTGTAGGTGAGTCTCCTGCTCAGGAAAAGTTACGTAAGCAGAGAAAAAAACTATAATCATCCAATTATTTTTCTTCAATTTTTTTTAATAATTACTATCTCTACCTTCTTAACTTTTTTAGAATTAAATTTCATAAATTTTGTAATTTTTTTACCCTTTCATCAAGTGCATACAAAATATTTTATTCATTGAAAACCGTTAATTTTGTGTTTACTTGATGGAGGACCAAATCAAAACTAAAACCCAAAAAATTGCGCATGAATGAACCCTAAGGGGTCGAGATCATAATCCAAAAAAAAATTTAAGAAAAAGATTATTGGAGATATTGGAAATGAACTGCAGCTCAGATAATTTCTGTGAGCTGTCAGCTCATTTCCATCTCTCTCTCTCTCTCTCTCTCTATATATATATATATAAAAGTGCGCGTGTGCGCATCAGTGTGTTTACGTGTGCGTGCCACTATCCAGCTTAGCTGATGCCTAGTTTATCTAGCTAAAAACTAATTCAATGAGGGCCCACATCATCAAATATTTTAAATCAAGTCCACACTAACAAGCAGACTTGGCTCGCTAGACTTCCTCTATCCAGAATTAGGGATGAGAATGGATTTGTTATAATTTGTGGCCTGTCTAAAAATAAAATTTTTATTTTTAATTCAAAATTTTAAATAGAGTGGATCAAAAGTGGACCCTTAGATCTGTTTATTCTCATCCATATCCAAAATACAAACTAACACAAAATCATTTAATCAATCAATAATAGTTATCTACTTAAGTTGGAAATTTTTAGTGCGCAAGATGTCTCCTATTTAAGATCAGTAGTATATGTATTTATAGAAAAAGAAAAGAAGAAGAATAAAAAGAAAAAAAGATGATGATGATGTTTAAAACATTTTTCTATGACTATGTTTATACGCCAAGCACATTCATCGCCCTCTCCTTCAAGATACTTGCATGTTGGATAGTTATGTCATGAAATCTGTATTTATCAGATGTAAAGAAAAAGTAATTATTGCTAGTGAAGGATCCTGATTGGATACTAAGATTATTTGGTATAAGAACTTTTCTCAATGACTTATAGAATTTGTGATGAAGGATGTATTTAGTTTTTATTACAAGAGAATGTAGTCGTTGAGCTCATTACTAAAAGGAAAAAAAAAAAGAAAAAAAAGATGAGGATGATGTTATTATTCTCATATCTACCAAATCATCATTTTCCTTTCAGTTGAGCACAAGTCATATAAAACAGTGAATAAGATTTAGCTTAATTAGTATCACCTCTCTCTAATTTGCGAGAGATTCTGAGTTCGACTCTTTAAATTAGATAATATTGTAAAAAGTATGTATGTGCGAGTTTGATTAGAAAAAAAAATGATACGTAAAATATATATATATAAAAAAAAAATTTGCTCTCGTTCTTCTCATGACAGTTTTTTTTTTTTTTTTCCTTTAGGAGATTATTTGTCCATTCCTTAAAGTTTCCACATATGATTAGAAACTTTCCTGACAAAATAAAAAACGAGAAAAGAAAAAGCCCCCAGTTCAGATTTAGACGGAGGATGCCAAAGACCCAGAAGCAAGGGTATTTTGGTCAATTTGTGAAGAAAAATAAGACCGAACAATTACTTAGAGGGCTATTTCCGTAATTGTACTGACTTCTGGAACCTAATCCGTGCGACCTCCTCGAAACGATTCCAGCAGACGCGACCGCATGCCGAAGGGTACGTGCTTAGCGAGGACACGTTTCGACTTCTCATTGGCCGAGGCAACCAAACGCTCATACAGCGAGGCACAAACGACAAACAACGAGACTTTGTAAAGTAAAGGTCCACGTTACTGCCTTCTCTAGCGGGGCAAACCATTTTTCCCCAGTGGGCCCATTTAAAAATTTATTTATTTTTTACAATTTCACCGTTTAAATTCCAGGATAAAAATATTTTAATTTTCAACCAATATATTGTTTCTCACTCTCATCTCATTCACTCCACTATTAAACGTCCAAATATCCTCTCTCATCTCCTCTTTAATTTCTCTCTCTATCTCTCTCTCTCTCTCATCTCGTCTCTCTCATCCCCTCCACCGCTAAGCGCCCAAATCTTCTCTCTCATCTCGACTCTATTCTCTCTCTCTCATCTCATCTCCTCTACCGCTGAACGCCCAAATCTTCAACCTTATCTTCAACCTCTCTATCTCGGAAAAATCTAAACGGTATCCTTGATCTGGACTAGACAATTCGGACCTGATAAGCTGGATTCGGATCCTTAATCTGGGTTAGACAGTCCGGATCTAATAAGGTGAATCCGAAACTGTAAGCCCGGATCCGCCATAGAAGATCCGGACTCTCTAGCCCGGAACTTGCTGCAATATTGGTAGAAAAATAGGAAATGATAGTTTTTGGAATTTTAGATGTATTCATTGAGAAAAACACTCTCTTTTTAAACGAGAAAAAAGTGGGCTCACTGAGAGAAAAGTGGGCTCACTAGGAAAAAAGGTGGGCTCCTTTGGAAATTCCCCCCTGTTACTGCCTTCTCTTCTTCTTCTTTTTTTCAAATTTTTTCTCTTTATTTTTCGTTTTTTTAAGGAATTTCATATAAATATGACTTGCATAACATTTTTTTTTTGTACTTTTTCGCTAATAGTTAAGCCCACATCCTAGAACAATATCAAAATCTCCGGTATACATCTCTAAGAATATCTTTTTTTAGTTTGGTATTGGAAAAAAAAAACTATAATTTTTTCAATACCTAAATTTCTATTGTATATATTGGATATTTTTATTATAGAATTCCCTAAATATGCTAGTAATTAAGGTCTAATTTAGTTGGAAAAAAGTGTGTTGGGTCTCATCTTAAGGTTAAGATTAATTTATGCCTTTTGCTTCCAAAAAAATAAAAAATATAAAAAAATAAACAGTTCTATCTTACATAGACTGGACAGTTATTGTAACCAGTGATTTATACATTTGGTAAGGAAAATGCTTTACAGACTTCCCACAATGTTAAGGACTTTCAATGCCTCAATATATTCTCTCCCACACTCATTTCTGATTTTAGTAGGTGAAATAACAAAATAAAGCAATTTGTTGGAAACATCCAAAAAAGTACTGATAGACACTTGACATTAAAGTCAAAATTGAAGAAGGGAGAGTGGCTTTCGACACATAACAGATAGAGAAATATTTATTCAATCACATAACTTAGGCTCCAAGAATACGAGCCAAACGAACCCAGTTTTGACTCCACCAGACCAAAACAATTGTTAAGTCTTGGTTCGATAGTAACCCACGGACAGCTTGGATAACAAAAGGTTAGAGATATAAGATCAGATAAAAATATATTTATAAGATTATGATCTACCTCAGCTATGCATTTAGTAATTTATAGCCATGAAAGATTGATAGACGACTCTGATCTATGTGATGCTTGTTTCGTCACTCGAGATACTAACTGGCCTATGAGATATCTGCATGATTGAATGAATGCCCAGAATAGAACATGCTCGAAACCAATGCTATTACACTTGACGTCGGTTTACCTCCATGAATGACTATGATTGATAGTCGACTCTGGTTTATATTCTTGCTTGAGATCGGAATTTGACTATTGAAAACAAAGTGAAAGCGAGATACCCGTGTTGAACTTTCCAATGTTGATCGCAATAATTGAATGAAACTCTACCTAACGGAATCTTTCTCTTGTTATTTGCTTGAGTACCGTAAAATGACAAGAAAATCATGACATTAACATATAAACCCATTGTCTAAATTGTCTCGTCTCTATATACATCTTGCGTACAACATCATGTACATACATAAATCTCAACGGTAATTATATTATTAGTTGGACATAACAATCTTCTTACATGTGCTCTCATACAATAGTTTTCTTCGGTAGCTTCCGAGACAAATTTAATTAGAATTTCTTTTCTCTTCTTGTATTGATATGATCGTAGAAGGAAGAGTGACAATTAACTATCTTTGAATTGAAAAATTCCTCTCCCACATGATTCATGTTTTTTTCTCCCCTTTTCTTTGCTTTAAAAAAAAAAATTTAAACATAAAAGACAATACAAAATGACGAGAATCATAAGGTTCTCGTATAAACCCACTATCTATAGTACTTTTTCTCCTGAAATAAAATAAACATGTAAAGCGTGCGCGTTATACATACGATGACTCCTGAAATGACAAAAACATATTAAGCATATGCTTTATACGATGAAAATAGAATGCACACATTACCTAAAGTGTAAGGACACACCTGTATGCTCATACTTCGATGGGCCCCACATGCCCTAGGACGTGTGCCTTTAGATTATATCCAATTACAGGTCCAAATTAAGAGAACCTTCTATGGAAATATGGATTGTAATAGATGCATCTATATGTCAATTTTTATCTGTACTATACATATTTTTGATCTAAAAATAATTTTTTCATATTTATAATTCAAAATTTTACATAGGACGAGTCAAAAATTAATCTGTGCACGCATCCATTATCATCCCTTGGAATGACTATTGGGCTTGGACTTGTTAATCGGTCTTGCAACTAGAGTCGTTTGTCGCTGTGTCAGATCAGCCCGTGTTGTTTGGATCTCATAAGCCCAAACCCAACAAGCTCTCTCCTCTGCAAGCTCCATCGTCTTCCTTCCATTACACGCTGCTACTCTAATAATCCACGTGTGCCACCTCCTTCATCTCACACGTGACTCCATTTGTTTGAACCTTGATAAAAATATGGATTGAGAGAGTTGAAGAAGAATAGTTTTGTACTTTGAGATGTAAGTAAAGTGTACAATAGTCATTTTTTTATAGGTGAAGTAGACAACTATAAAAAACAAAAACAAAAGAATATATACAAATTGATTGATGCTAATTACATAAAATCCTCAATTGCATAATCAGCCTAATTAGAAAGATTAGTCAAATATATTAACTTAGAAAGATATCATGAAATATGCTGATAAATTAGAGGATTTGTCAGATATTAGAGGATTTGTCAGATATCTTAATTTAGAGAGATATCCTACATTAGTGAGATATGCTAGATTTGTCAAATACCATAAGATATGCTAATAAATCTAACTGCAATCAACACATGATCAACACGTGTCTGTCGGCAACTTCACGCGGGACCAGTCCTCATGTGTGACTAATCCTCACCCGTTATATGACTAATGTTAGGTCGGTGAAGCCAAACGTGTCGGATTCGGGTATGATTAGTCCAGAAACCCGTTAACAAGGTTAGTAACATAACATGCCTAACAGGGCTGGTACTTAAGGGGAGTATCTAAAGGAGCACACCATTTTTCCTACTGAGCCGTCTATCCGGTGCTGAAGTTGTTAAGTGGGCTCGCTACGAAAAATTGGTGTGCTCCTTTGGAAACTCCCTAAGGGGGATACAAATAGAAATTGGAGGCTCATATCCAATATTCTGTAAGTTTTTGAGTCTCTTTACCAATTTTCACTCTCTATATCTTTTAGTTTTAGGTTTAGTTTGAAGTTTGATCTTTTTATTTCAAATTCAGATTCATCTACCGATGAAAGAAAGGTACAAAACCCAAGAAACAAGGGTATCTTTGTTAATTTGGGAAGAAAAATAAGACCGAAGGATTACTCAAGAGGGGTATTTCAGTAACTGTATTGACTTCTGGAACCAAATACGTGCGGAAAAATTCTATTTAAATATGAAAATTTACTATTCACGCACAGATTTTAAAATTACAAATAATTACAATTTTGTTATTTTTTTTTATTAAATTATCCATTTAAATTCTAAATCTTTAATGCTTCTTCAAAATTTAGAAAATTGTCATTGTTTTCTTTCTCTATTCTTTCTAAAACCTTAAAAAAAAAAACTTCCTTTTTAGTATTTAAATCTAAAAATAAACTCATCTCCGACAAATTCATTAATTTAATTTCCTGACTCCCTAAAATTTTAACATTTATGTTCCTAAAAAAGTTTGGAAGAATTCTAAATTCTTCGAATTCGCTGTGGCAATAAAAATTGGGATTAGAGTTTGAGTTTTTTGAAATATATAGAAAAATCCAACGTGTCGAAAGACAAATCGAAGGTACGGTTTAAAATTATTTTAAGTTTTTTATGTAATTTTGTTTGCAATTTGGAGTTTCTAATTTTTTTTTGTTGGCCAGAGATGGTCATCACTGGTCGGGTATTAACACCCGACCAGATTAATTTTTAGTTGGGTATTAATACTCGACTACTATATTTTCCTATCATATATTAATAATCAACTCAAACAAAACGGGGGCAGAGCGACAGTTGATTCGCGAAAGAAATTCAGAGAGGGGGGAAAGATCGACAGAATGCAGGTGGAGGTTAGGTCTGAGTCGCGGATGAAATTAGGAGAGAGAGAGAGAGAGAGATGAGGGAGGGTTAATTTTGGAAAAAAAATTAAAAATAGAGAATAAATTAGTGATGTTTCAAAAAGAGCAATTGGTGTAGAGAGCGATTGGTATAGAGAGCAATTATTGCGTGAGAGGCATCGGTGCAACCTCAACCCTTCTCGAAACGATTAACTAGGTAAACTAGAGGCCCATGTTACTGCCAATTCTCCACTTCTTCTTCTTCCTTTTTTTAAAATATTTTTTCTCTTTATTTTACACATTTTAAGGAATTTCATGTGTGAGAGTTGCTAGATGCGCCCCATCATTTTCCTAGTGAGGCCCAATTTCTTATTGAACCCAGAGTAGTTTAAAATATGTCCATTTTTCTTAGTGAGCCCCATATTTTTTTTTTCAAAATTGCCCATGTAATCACCAACCAAATGTTTGAATGGAAAAATGGGACTTACTAAGAAAAAAAGGAGCTCACTAAGAAAAAATAGGGTTCACTAGGAAATTGGGCCTCACTAAGGAAAAAAGAAAAGTCTCACTAAGAAAAAATCGCATTTAGAATTTCCATTCTATTTCAATCTCCTCCACTCCGACTTCTTCCTTCTCTTTCAATCTCCTCCGCCCAGAGCAGCCCCTAACATGCCACGTCCTTTGCACTCATATCGCTTCTTTAGCCCACTCGTGCACCATGAAAAGCAACCCATACCTTGCAGTGGGTTACCTTGTAGTGGAATTCTTAATATAATTAAAATCTCTTTATATCATGTTTTTAATTCATTATTCAAATTATATTTCATATTGAGTCCAAAAATACTTTATACATCTAAATAATGAGATTCATCTATTTTTGACAAAGTTGTAATCTTATTTTCTATCTCTTCAATCCCTCTCTCAACTCTCAATTAGAGAGATATCCATACCCGATTTGCCAAAAAAATAAATGAAAAAAAAAACTCAAACAAGTTCTAGTAATCTCATACAAGTAATGAGAATTGAATTTTATATGGAATTTAGGATTTGAAATATAGGATTTTTTTCCTTTTTTTTTTCTTTTTGACTTCACTCGCAATGGGTTTCAGAAGGTAGAAGAAGGATTTGCGGCTCATTAAGAAAAAAAGGTAATTAAATGGAGGGAATGACTTACTAAGAATTGAATAAGGACTATTTGGTCTAAAAATAAAAAATGATAAACTTATAAATAAAATGCCCTATAAAACTGGGGCTCACTAAAAAAAAGTATGGGGGCATCTAGAAATTCCCTTCATATAAATATGACTTATGACTTGCATATCATTTTTTTGGATTTCTTTCTTCCAAATAGTCAAGCGCACATGCTAGAACAATATTAAAATCTCCGGTGCACATCTCTAAAAATATCTTTTTTAGTTTGGTGCATGATGTACAACTAATTGTAGATTATAGTAATATATTTTCAAAAGAGATTATATAATATGATTTTAAACTATTTTTTTCAATAACCTAAATTTATATTTTATATATTGGATATTTTTATTATAGAATTCCCTAATATGTGCAAGTCATTAAGGTCTGATCACTAGTGATTAAGGACTTTCAATGCCTCAACATATTGTCTCTCCCCCATTGATTTCTGATTTTAATAGGTGAAATAACAAAATTAAAGCAATTTGTGGGAAACATCCAAGAAAGTAGTAATACATATTTGACGTTAAAGTTAAAATTGAAGAAGGGGGAGGGGCTTTTGAACTGTAACAGATAAAGAAGGATTTATTCAATCACATAGGTTGGGCTCTTAAAATATGAGTCAAACCAACCCAGCTTCGACTCCATCAGGCCAAAACAATTGTTAAGTCTTGGTTCAATGGTAAACCACGGACAACTTGGACATCAAAAGGTTGGAGACATAAGATCGGATAAAAATATATTTACAAGATTATGATCTATCTTGGGTATGTTATTTACTAATTAAGTTCTAGCTAAGAAACCAACGACTTCTGCAATGCATACTTGGGCATGCATTTCGTATAACTCGGGTTAATGACTTTATTTTTCCTTCTCTTTTGGGAAAAAATATATATAAAATGGCTACTAAACTTATATATGATTTCCTCCGGAAGGTGAAAGTACTTGCTCTACCTATCACAAATTTTTCTCGTCTCTATATACGGGAGTTTCCAAAGGAGCACACCATTTTTTCTAGCGAACTCACTTTATAACTGTCTGGAATTTGAGTCCGAATAAAAAAAAAAATAATAATAATAATGGACTCACTAGGAAAATTGGTGTGCTCATTAAGAAACTCCCCTATAGGTAGCTCTTCGCGCAACATCATATACATAAGTCTCAATGGCAACTGTTAGTTGGACAAAACAATCTTCTTACACATGCTCTCATATGATAGTTTTCTTTGGTATCCTCAGACAAATTTAATTAGAATTTCTCTTCTCTCTTTGTATTGTTATGAAAGCATTGAATCCATGACCATCCACTTGGAAGCGAGAGAGCGACAGCTAAGTGTCTTTGAATTGAAAAGAAATCCTCTCCCACATTATTCATGTTTTTTCCCCTTTTCCTTGCTTAAAAAAATATTAATAGTAGAAAATACAAAATTTTAAATTAAAAATAAAAAATTCATAGTTTTAATTTAAAATTTTATATAAACTGATCCAAAAATTAAACCGTGAACGTGTCTATTATCGTACCTATCTTAAAAAAAAAACTATCGGGCTTGGACTTTTTATCGGTCTTGTAACCAGACTCGCTTGGCGCCGTGTCAGATCAGCCCGTGTTATTTGGATCTCATAAGCCCAAACGGGCCAAACCCAACAAGCTCCATTCCCTTCCTTCCGTTTCACGCTACTCCGACTGCTATAATAATTCACACATGCCACCTGCTTCGTCTCACACGTGACTACATCCGTTTGAACCCAACTGCCATCTACACACGTCTGTCGAGAACTTCACGCAGGACCCAGTCCACGTGTGACTTATAATCCTCACCAGTCACCGCCCCAATATCAATGGCTTGCACTGTCGCATCCTTCAGGGAATTTCTAGATGGGCACGATTTTTTCCTAGTGCGCCCACTTTTCCTAGTGAGCACACCCTCTCTTTTAAAAGGAGAGGGTTTTTCTAGTGAGCACACCAAAATTCCTATCCTACCCCTCTCTCCAATTTCTGCTGCTGCTGTTTCTTCTTCTTCTTCTTCATCGTCTTCTTCATCTTCTTCTTCGTCTTCTTTGTCTTCTTCTTTGTCTTCTTTTTCTTTTCTTCTTCTTCTTCTTCTTCTTCTCAATTTCTCTCTCTCTCTATCTTTGAGAGAAAAACTTCTTCTTCTTCGTCGTCTTCTTCTTCTTATCAATTTCTCTCTCTCTCTAGGAAATATGCTGTGCTCATATTTGACCCAAAAAAATAATGGCAAAGTGTTAAATAAAACGATATTTTAAGTGGGCTCACTATGAAATATGCTGTGCCCATCTAGAAACTCCCATCCTTCCCCGGTAATGAAATGACAAGGTCAAACGTGTCGTATTCGGGTATGATGAGCCCAAAAACCCATTAACAGGGTTAGTAACATGCATAACAAGTCAAGTACTCTAGCGTACCAGCAGCACTCTTGATTCTTGGTGGGTTCTTATTGCATACTTGTGCATCAATTCAATAAGTTATAAATGTTGAATTCTTTAACATTGTAAACTTTGAACCAATTTTATGGTATATTCACTAGTTCAAAATAATAAATTAAGCGAATAAAAAAATAACTTTAAAGAAAGAAACATAACAAGATAATAAATAAAAAATAGTCCTATACAGATAAACGAGGTGTAAAAGTGTGGGTTTATATAGGATTGTTATTCCAGTATGCCTTTATAAAAGTGAGCATGCCGTGTACGATCGATTCGGCGTTTAGTGGCGCACTTGACACGTATGCATCATCACAAGGAGCTCAAGAGATTTTCATTTTAGGTGCGGTACAGATTGCCTCCATTTTGTCAAATGGGCTCAAGCTTAGGTTCGAACCAATTCGGTTAGCCATTGTAATCTATTTGTTAGGATTCATCATATAGTTGTTAGCTATTGTAATTTACATGTTAAGATTCAAACAACACTGATACGTTTATTAGCCGTTGAGATCCAAATTGAAACGATACGACTGTTAGCTATTAGGATCCAACCATTTTACAAACAGTCATGTCTGTTTGAATGTTAGAGTCATTAGGATCCAACCGTTTCAACAATAGGTCATGTTTGTCAAAAGGCATATAAGTACTTTTATCCGATTTCATTACACACCCCAATTTTATTGTGTCCGAAGTTTCTTGCATTCTCATACATTTCATCACGTAGACAAGATACTATTGCTTTAAATTTGACTGGTGTTAAAATAACTGGATTGCTGATTCCATTCAGTTGTAGAGCAATCGTTATTTCTTGAGAGACTGATGCCAACTATGATCTAAAACATATCTAGTGGAGGGCAAATCGGTTTTCAACAAATAGCGTTCAATGCTAGACTCGAAAAGTTTCTTACTTATTTTATATATTTTATTTCTCCTTATAATCTTAGAAACTTTCGGATTTCCAATGTCTAGTTATCCTAATTTAACATAAATAACAATATTTTTTTTTTTGAATTTTCATTTCCGTGTTTCCTAATTTAACAGATAAAAAGTATTTAATTTATATTATTCAATGCAGCCAACAATAAAAGTTTAAAATTACAATGAACAGCTTAATTATGACTCTTTAGAATTATTATTTTTTTTTTATTGATACCGATGTTCGTACATGTACAACCTTGTAAGCACCTGCGTTATGGGTACAAATTCACTTGAATGCCAATTTTGCGAGCACACTTTGGTCGGGTTTGGGTCTGTCAGACCCGATAGTAGGCGCCCTAGGGGAAGGTGTGCTCACCTCGTACAGGGAACTTCTGAAGGGGCACAAGTTTTTTTCTAGTGAACCCAGTTAAAATTAAGCATAAATATCAATTTTGCCCTCAAAAAAAATTTCCCATCTTGTCCTTCTTCCCTCTCCCGCTTCCTCTAGCCCTCTCGTGCGATTTTTTTTTTTAGCGCATTCGGACTGACAGTTCGAACAGATCTGGTCTGTTCGGACTGTAGGTCCGAACAGATCTGGTCTGTTCGGACTGTAAGTCCGAACAAGGAGGATCTGTTCGGACTGTCAGTCCGAACAGTACAGTTCTGTTCGGACTGTCAGTCCGAACGGCGCCCTCCCGTTCGGACTGACAGTCCGGACAGGAGCTTGACCCGATCTGATATTTCCGCTGCTGCCTCACTCACTCTATTAATGTAATAAAATGATATATCATTAGTTTACCCAATTTAACGTGACTTTTAGAACTTATATTAATAACTAATTATACATTATTATCGAAATATAGGGAAGGAAACAAAAAGATACAATGATACACCGACACACTGATATACCGACACAATGATACACTGATACAATAATTCACCGATACAATGATACACTGATACACAACGATACACCGATACAATGATACTCCAGATACACAAATACAATGATACTCCTGATACACCGATATAATGATACACCGATACAATAAAACAACGATACAATAATTGATACAATGAAATAGTGAAGATTATAAACAAGGTCCCCAACGTATAAAACAAACAAGATCTTATACAAATTAAAGAAATAAGATCAAATACAAACGTAGTGTATATATTAATCGAATAAAAAGCGACCAGTAGGGTTCATTACAAACAAAAACCATATATTCTACAAATTCTTCAAAATGTTTGCAAAAAATAATTACACCGGCCACTTGAAGTTCCTAACATTATCCATATCAATACACAACTAATATAATCTAATCACTGTCTTCTTATTTTTTTTCGGGGGTTGACGTCTACTTCTGATTCGAGACATAATTGCTATATCGGGTGCATTAGGGGTAGATTAATCTTATCTTTGTTCCTCTGCTTGCTCTTCTGGTGGTTCTTCTGGCTGAGTGCAACCAGTTAGCACGGCTTTAATCTTCGCAAGTGCACTAAATAACATCCCAGATCGCTTCTTGAATGCTTTATCTCCTTGCGCAAGTAATAGATCGATTATTACTTCTATGCGTGTATATCTCTGTAATATTAATGAAGAAAAAAAATAAGTATCAGATAAAGTGGGTACTATATCTCTACAGCCACTTCGATTTCTCTCTCTCGTATAGGGCGTTGGATTTGTGGTCGAGATGCTGCTTTCTTCCTCCTTAACGAGATAGTTGGTCGAACGCGAGAAGATTCTGTCGGATCCATCTATACAATATAAAGATATTTCATTCATAATATTTTTTATCAAAACAGTAAATTTTCTATGTGTAAGTAAGTAGTAACAAAGTATAATTTGCTACAAATATCATATTTTCTCTATTTATTTTTTAGTTGCAAGATAGTATAATATTAAAGTTTAAAGACGCTGAAACCGTCTTTTGTTACTTAATCAACAATTAGGACAATACCATTAAACTTCTAAATTAACTAATAAATTTTAATATTAAGGTCTATAATTAGAAAAATAACTAAATTTTCACATATTTTACAACTACGATTACAATATTATATTTTCTTCATAATTATAATCTAAATATTAAAAATCAAAATTAACAAAAAAATGCTAGAATCAATTTTGCTAGCTCCTTCACTCTCCCCAAGAAAATCACAATGAAGAGTTGTTTGATCCAAAAAAATTAAAATTTTAAAATAAATATTGCTAAATTAGGAAAACTCACCTATTAATGGAGGGAAGTCGGTGGTGGTGGCGGTGGCGGTGGCGGGAGAACTAAAAAAACTAGGAAAACTCACCTATTAATACTAATGTTCCTGATATAAAAAATAACTAAATTTCACATATTTTACAATTGGAATTATAATATTAAATTTTCTTAATAATTATAATCTAAATATTAAAAATTAAAATTAACAAAAAAATACTACAACTAAACTTGCTACCTCATCCCCTCTTCCTCCTCCAAACCCAACAAAATCACCAAACCCTAATATTCAAGACTTGTTTAATCCAAAAATAATAAAAACCAAATTTTAAAATAAATATTACTAAATTAGGAAAACTCACCTAGTAATGGCGAGAAGGCGGCGGCGGGAGAACATCGGCGGCGGCGGTGGGACCTCAGCGGTGGCGACGGCGGAGGGCGGCCTGCGGTGGCGGCGACAGGGAGAGTAGCAGGGGTTTACGAATGGGAGAGAGAAAGAGGGAGATTTGGAAGGAGAAATGAGGAGAGAACAAGTATGGAGATGATGAGTGGAAGTTGGAAAGGAAGAGTGGAAGTTTGGGTTAGGGTTTGGAGGAAAAATGAGAAGAGAAGAGGAAGAGGGGAGGAAATATAGGGGGAAGGGCATTTTGGTAATACCATATGTGCTCACTAAGAAATTTTCCTTACAATAAAGAGCCTACTGGGCTCACTAGGAAATCTGGGCTCAGTAGGAAAAAACTTGTGCCCCTTTCCCCTCTTACAGGGGGCAACAAAATAAACAAAAGGTTGAGAGTATACATTTGGTTGTTTTTAATGAGTTGGGATGAATGCTTAGGTATTATTATTATAATATAAAGTGTAAACAATTGACTCAACCGGGTCCATAGCTCAGTGGTAGAGCAATTGACTGCAGATCAATAGGTCACCGGTTCGAACCCGGTTGGGCCCTTCAATGAAAAGAAATTTTATTATTATTATGTTTGGATCTTTTTAAGTTACATTCGACATATAAAGATCCAAGCTTGCAATTTTTGTAAAACAGATGAATTTCTTAATTCGGTGCAATCTGGTGTAAACCCTATTATGATATATCTTTATCTTTTGGGGAAATACTTGAGAAACAACTTTCTAACTTTTATTTAAGAAAAATGTTAACCATTTATAAATAATAGGTTATGTTTGGAGATGCGATCTCTCCATTATAGTTGTTGAGTTGTTATTAGTTGGAACATTTAAATTCGTATAAAAGATTGCTAGTGCTTTCAGAGTGCAATTCAAAATTTGCACTAAATTTCTGAACGGTTAAGATTTTTTTTTTTTTAGTGTAAAATATATATCAATGTAAACTACATAACTCTTGGCATAAGTTATTTTTGAATAACCACTCACAATTTAATGGATCGTTGAATTTGAAACAGACGATCTACTAAAAGCTTGCATAGAAGAGTCATTTTTATTTACATATAAAGAAGTCAAGAGGTGTCGAGCACCTCTAGGTTGAAAGAAGGATAGAGGAATCTGAAGAGGGGAGCTGGTACTACCTATTCCCCACCCTATATTCCGAAATATGTGTAGCGTTTGGCGACGTATTGTAAACGAATATGTCAAGTCTAAAACATATGAATATAAACATGTATAACTGACTCAAATACATACACATATACAATCAGATAACAATATAGAATTAAAATAATAAATTATTCCAAAGAATAATGATCAAGACACGTTTATAGGCGGACCAAAAAAGTCCTTGATACATTATCGAAAAGTTTAAGTAAAAAAAAAAGAAGGATGAATAATGACGTTTCTAAAAAAATAAAAACAAATACTAGAAGAGTTTTTCTCCTGTCCCTCCTGGAGCAAACGTACTTATTGAGAATATGCTAAATTCTTGAAATATAGTTGTAGCTGTAGTGAGTCTTCCTCCTCAGTAACTTGCAAATAAGCATCTAGACATACCAAACTAGGATTGTTAGAACGATTTTGCAAGTACTACAAAAATAGAGATAATTATACACATGCGTAATATATAATGCACAAAATAAATAATAAAATAAAAATATGAGTTTAGCATGAAAATTGTCTTGTTAAATGGATCATGGATTTAATTATGCTTTTCTGGAAAATGATAATGATTAATAGGCAGTATATACATATTGTGAATGATATTATAGCAGATGGAATTAAACACGTATTTAAAACATGATGTAATTATTAATTAATTTGGAACTATCAGGAAGAATAGCCACATATTTTAAGAGGGTCGCGTACATGTCCGGGACTACAACCACGGGACTACGACCACATGACTTCTAGTACTATCCTAAAACGTAACTCTAGATACTGAAGAATGGTAAACGAGCATATGCTCGGCCTAAAGCCCTATAACATGATATGATGGTAATTCAGTAATCACATGTAACCTCCATGGTAGGTCTGTAAAATTCGGTTGCGCAACTTAAAAATGTAAATCTATCAAAATATGTGTTCAAGCTCCTCCGTTCAGTCCCCTCGTACCCATTTATTTTGTTTCATATTCTAAGAATAATAATTCTACAAACTAGAAAGTAAATGACAATATAAAATAAACACACACATGTATTGGTCATGGTTTCACTTATGGGGGAAAATGTAACACGATGAAATTGTTACAAAGATGTAAAGAATCTATTTAATCCATCAAAATTTGGAAATTCAAATCAAGCACAATTGATATAAAATAGTTACAATTTTTGTACATGTGTGCAAGCATGTTGTGTGTAATTGTGCTAGCATACATGTCCATTTTAAAGAAATACGTTTTTAGTTCTTTTTAGAATTCTTTTTTTTTTAAATAAAAGGGATGACATAATAAATACACACACACACACACACACACACACACACACACATATATATATATATATATATATATATATATATATATATATATATATATATATATATATATATATATATATATATATATATATATATGTATGTATGTATGTATGTATGTATATATATATGTGTGTGTGTATATATATATATATATGTGTGTGTGTGTGTGTGTGTGTATATATATATATATATATATATATATATATATATATATATATATATATATATATATATATATATATATATATATATATATATATATATATATGTATTGTTGGTTATAAGTCTGCATATGACAGTATATGTATTATAACAGTATAATGTAAAGTGGAGGTTACTATTTTGTGGTTGCAGATTGAAGCATACGGAATTGTTTTAGATTAACACAATCAACACAAGAGGGCAGATTTTGTAGTTACACTGAATTGCTACTGTTGTCTTATAGGAAATTAATTCTATAATTATGTTTATGTCTATATTTTTTCCAGTTTCGAAGTAGAAGAAAACTGGTTAAAGAAAAACCATCAAACTGTTCTTCTTTATCTAGTATATTATCCTAATCAGAAAATTATGAAACTGGATTAAGAAAAACCTGGTTGCAGGAAGACTGAAGAAGACTTTACTGACAGGAAGTAGAGGAAGCAGATAGGATGAAGATCGAGGCTAGTGTTGGACACTATCTCCTTAAAATCGATTCGTCCTCCACTGTTCGCTTCTGGATTTCTTGGACGTCGATCTCCCAGGATACAACGATCGATCTGCAGAGGGAAGGAAGCTGCAATCCCTCTGCTCTGGCGAATCTGATAAAGGTTCTCTCTGGTATATGTTATGCAGGACTGGACTTATGAAAATGATGAACAGATTTCTTCTGTAGACAGAAATTCTGGAACTTCTGTCTGCAGAAGAACAAAGAGAAGAGAAAAGAAAAAACTTGTTGTTTTCACTGACCCAGACCCTACCCTATTTATAGGTTTTCAACAGTCGCAACGGTTGAGATTTCAACAGTCGCAACAGTTGGCCGTTTCAACAGTTGTGACCGTTTAACGGCAACCGTTGACGGCGGCCGGTGACTGTTGGACCGCCGACCGTTGGACTTCAACGACTCTTGACTGACGGGGCGGGTGCAGGTCAAATTCATTCAGTTCTGAACCCAATAGAGGCAACCCGAATCCAATAGCACCAAAAATCAAAGGCTCCTCAGCTCCTCGTGACGTTGCGTACGTGCGAAGTGCAAAGTGCGCCTCTAAAGCGCCCAATGCGCCCTAAACGCCCATTCGCCCTCGCACACGCGCGTGCGCGTGCGCGTGCGGGTGCGCGTGCGGGTGCGGGCGGTGCGTAGCACCACCCGTGGTGCTCAAGGTTTTCCTCTTCTTACATAAGCAAAGTAAAGGAGCAAGCTATCATATTTAAACCCACATCCTTACATTCCCCTATCCCATGTGGGACTATCTTTTCATCTTCCCTTTTTGTTCCTTTGCTATGTACTCAACTTTTGAAGCCTATTTCTATTCACTTAATTCATTTAATTTGAACTAGTGAATTGGCTCAATTTAAGGTTCAAATTAGTGAATGAATTCAACAATCCCCCACATGAATGAAATGGCTTAGACTCTAATGCAAATAACCAGAGAGTGTAATAGAAAGTTACCGCATCGGGAGAGGTGGCTTTTGGCTTTGAACCTTCCCTAGTGAAATATTATCGAGTTTACTCGCTAACCAGTGAACACGATGTTTTTGAACTGTTCAGCTTTTGATGTAAACTAAGACAATAATATTCACACGATTTCTTTCAACTTTATCAGATTCTATGTTGTGTCCATTTTGGCCTTGGACAACCTGGTAATTCTGTGAGTGCTCTTAGAGAACTTAGCCTTTCTCATTCTCATAGAAGCGGCCCCTTCTCACTCACATAGGTGATCTCTTATCAAGAGTATCCTGCCATACTCCACTTAGATTTCTAAGATATAAGGATCATTAAAAGCTTAGCTTATCCTAACACATTGCAGGTAATCACTATTTTACCATAGAAATGAGATAGGAAATATTTTCCTCAGTGATTCTTTCGAGTTCCCCCACAATTCGGTTGTCCCTTTGAACCTAGATCTTGGGATCTCCAGTCAGCTAGGTTGGGTTGCCATTATGGAGTTACTCTTTAGTAGGCTGTAATCCCATTCCCCTTGACAACTTATATACTTGATCTCTAGTCAAGCCTTTTGTTAATGGATCTGCAATATTATCTTTTGATTTTATATAATCAAGAGATATTATTCCGTTTGTAAGCAGCTGTCTTACAGTTTCATGCCTACGACGTATATGTCGTGACTTTCCATTATATAATCCATTTTGTGCCCTTCCAATTGCTGATTGATTATCGCAATGGATGCATATTGCTGACACAGGTTTAGGCCACATTGGAATATCTTCTAAAAAGTTCCGAAGCCATTCTGCTTCTTCTCCAGCTTTATCTAAAGCTATAAACTCAGATTCCATAGTGGATCTGGCTATACATGTTTGTTTAGAAGATTTCCAAGAGATGGTTGCACCTCCAATAGTAAAGATATATCCACTTGTGGATTTGATATCTTTTGAATCGGTAATCCAGTTAGCATCAGTGTATCCTTCAATCACTGCTGGATATCTAGTATAGTGCAATCCATAGTTAGTAGTGTACCTCAAATAATTGAGTACTCTAACTATTGCTTTCCAGTGGTTCTCCCCTGGATTACTTGTAAACCTACTCAGTTTGCTTACTGAGTATGCAATATCAGGTCTTGTGCAGTTCATTAAATACATAAGACTGCCAATGATCTGAGAATATTCTAACTGTGATATACTAGCACATATATTCTTTGTAAGATGTAGACTCATATCTACAGGTGTCTTAGCTATATCAGTATTTCCCTTGTCAAATTTTTCGAGTATCTTCTCGATATAATGTGACTGGGATAAGGTATATCCATCAGATGTCTTGGTGATTTTAACACCAAGAATAATATCTGCAATACCTAAGTCTTTCATATCAAATTTCCGTGTTAACATGATTTTTACTTCCTTAATTAGAGCCACCGTGCTACCGGTGATAATCATGTCATCCACATATAAACATACAATGACATAGTTGTGCATATCCCCTTTTACATATACACATTTATCGCATTCATTATAGCGAAATCCGTTTGACAACATAACTTGGTCAAACTTCTCATGCCATTGTTTAGGTGCTTGTTTAAGTCCATAAAGAGACTTAACAAGTTTACACACCTTCTTTTCTTTACCTGGAACTACAAACCCTTCAGGTTGTTCCATGTAGATTTCTTCATCTAATTCACCATTTAAAAATGCTGTTTTAACATCCATTTGATGAAGCTCAAGATTATATAATGCAGCAAAAGCAATTATTAATCTTATGGATGTTATTCTTGTTACAGGTGAATATGTATCAAAATAGTCAATACCTTCCTTTTGTCTATAGCCTTTTATTACAAGTCTAGCTTTGTATTTATCTATAGACCCATCAGGTTTTATCTTTCTTTTAAAGATCCATTTATATCCTAATGGTTTACTTCCTGGAGGAAGATCCACAAGTTCCCAGGTGTGATTTTGAATAATTGATTCAATTTCACTATTTACAGTTTCTTTCCAAAAAGGAGCTTCAGGAGTAGACATAGCCTCTTTATAAGTTTGAGGTTCTTTTTCTAATATATATGTTAGAAAATCCGGACCAAATGATTTATTAATCCTGGCCCTTTTGCTCCGTCTACATTCATCCTCATTGGTTTTATTTCCAGAATCAGACTCTGTTTCTCTTATTATATCATCACAAGTCCTTTTAGAGGAACTTGATTCATGTTCTTTACTAGGAAATACATTCTCAAAGAATACAGCATTCCTAGATTCAATAATAGAATACTTATGTATCTCTGGATGATCAGAGTTAAAGACAAAGAAACGATAAGCACTGCTATTATGCGCATATCCAATGAATATACAATCAATAGTTTTAGGTCCAATTTTAGTCCTTTTCGGAGTAGGAATTGCAACCTTAGCTAGACACCCCCACACTCTTAAGAATTTATAACTAGGTGCTCGACCTGTCCATAATTCATAAGGTGTTTTCTCAAGTTTCTTTTGGGGTATCTTGTTGAGAATATAATTGGCAGAAAGCAGAGCTTCCCCCCACATGTTCTGGGGTAAACCAGAACTTGTTAACATGGCATTCATCATTTCTTTTAAAGTTCTGTTCTTACGCTCAGCAATTTCATTTTGCTGTGGAGTGTAAGGAGCAGTTGTTTGATGTATAATACCATGTTCTGCACAAATTTGTGCAAATGGTGACTCATATTCACCACCTCTATCACTTCTTAGCATTTTTATCTTTTTGCTAAGTTGATTCTCAACTTCATTTTTGTATTGTATAAACATTTCAATTGCCTCATCTTTCGTTCTAAGTAGATATACATAACAATATCTAGTACAATCATCTATAAACGTAATAAAGTACTTCTTTCCACCTCTAGTTTGAATAGATTTTAAATCACATACATCTGTATGAATTAATTCTAAAGGTTCAGTACTACGTTCTATAGAGTGAAATGGAAGCTTAGTCATTTTTGATTCAACACATATTTCACATTTATTTTCAAAGTTTATATTGAAATTAGGCAACATATTCAAATTTATTAATCTTTGTAAAGTATAATAATTAACATGTCCTAATTTTCCATGCCAAATAAAAGGTGACTCAGTCATATAAACAGAAGAATCAATTTTATTGATAACCTTAGGGGCAATGGTCATTACATTTATTTTGAACAGACCA